>SNQJ01S0019910.1:70243-87464 GCA_010110895.2 Picea sitchensis
ACCAAGTTCACTTTCCATGTTCACCCGCTAGCCTAACCATGAGTCCATAAGGGTGAACTGAAATGATCCTCCTTAGCTACAGTCACCATCCACAGATTAGAAATTCCTTTCCCTCACGCTAACAATGTTCATAACATCAAGTAGTTTCCTTTATCCAATATACTAAGACATGTCCTACCTCCTACATATGTTATTTTTATATGCATTATGTGCCTAGGTCTTTCCTTCCCTCCTTGGTAAATTCACAGATTTACAAATACTTGATTTTTAGGGGTTGCTAGTGGTCAAATCCCACATTTTCCACTTGTAAAAATAAGCCTTGAGGTAATTCAAATTTGTTCCCCACTCATGGAGTCATGGTCAACTATTTTTAACCTGGTTATTCCATTTGTCTTCTAGCATTTGATTTATAATTTTTTTGTCTTTTACAAGTGTCAAAATAAAAGAAGTTAGTTGGGCAAGTCAAATCTTTGCCCAACATTCATCGAATAATTTATGACGATAATAAAATTCCAAATTCAGATTTTCCATAAATGGAAAATAATTTCCAAATACGAATTTTCCAAAAATGAAAATTTATTCCCAAGTACACTTAGAATTTAATATTCTGATATTTTTTGGGATAGTACATCCTCTCCCCCTTAAGTACAACACTATCCTCAGTGTTCATTCCTCTCTTATAATAGGGTTGGATAATATTTCTGCAAATCTTCCTCCAATTCCCAAGTGGCCTCCTTAGGTACAAAGTGCTTCCATTTCACTTTTACCTAGGCAATGGCTCTATTCCGTAGTATTGTTTCTTTCATGTCCAGAATGCGCAGAGGTTCTGCTTGGAAATATCCTTCTAGTTCCACCTGCACTATGTTCCAATCAATGATGTGAGTAGGATCATTACTATACTTTTTTAATAAGGAAACATGAAAAACATTATGAACTTTTAAGTTTGAAATAAGTGCAAGTTGATACACCATGGGTCCGATTCTCGCTAAAATCTTGAAGGGGCCACAAAACCTGGCCACCAACTTTGAATATTTTCGTAGCTTTATAGAGCTTCTCCTTTATTTGAATTTCATATATACATGGTCCCCAATTTGAAATTCATGGTGTCTCCTTTTTAAATCTTCATATCTTTTAAGTCGGTCTCGGGCCTCTTTTAAATTTTGTTGTACCCTTTTTACCATTTTCTCCATTTTCTGGAGCATTTCTGGTCCCATAATAAGTCTGTCAACTGGAATATCCCAATTCATCGGAGTTGTGCATTTCCTTCCATATAATTCTTTGAAAGGGCTCATCTTGGGTGATGTATGATAGCCATTATTGTAAGCAAATTCAACTAAGTGTAGGTACTCCTCCCACTTAGTTGGTTTCATTCTCATGTACATTCGTAACATGTCCTCCACAATCTGATTCGATCGTTTGGTTTTCCGATCCATTTGTGGATGGTAGATTGTGATGAAATCCAGGTTAGTATCTAATCCTGTAAACAATTCCTTCCAAAAATTTGACGTAAATTTGACATCTCTATCTGAAATTACCATCTTAGGAATTCCATGCAATCTAAATATTTCTTTCATAAATATTTCAACAATATTAATTTCTTTATAAGTTGATTTGACAGGTATAAAATGTGTTGATTTGCTAAGTTTATCAATCACTACCATAATCGAGTCATTTTGCTTTTGAGTCTTAGGAAAACCTGTGATGAAGTCCAACGAGACAATCTCCCACTTCCATTTTGGTATAGGTAGAGGTTGTAGCAGACCGGCTAGATGTTGATGTTTAGCCTTTACCTGTTGAAAATATAAGCATTTAGATAAGTATTCAATTGTTTCACTTTTCATGTTAGGCCAATAAAACAATTTTCTTAAGGTTGTTATCATTTTACGGTATCCTGGATGACCAGAATATGGATTTTTGTCCAATTCGTCAAGAATTGTTGACTTTAAATCAACATAATTAGGTATGTACAACCTGTTTTTGAACCTTAGCAGTCTATTTTTATCTAAACTCGGATCTGTTTTGTCCAATTTTTGTGCATTTCCTTGTAATTTTGTTGTTGTTTTGATGTATTTTTCGTCATTATAACTTGCATATTTTATTCTTTGTTCGATGTCATTTTCTTCTTTGCTAACACTTATCTCAAAATGTTCATTAGTCCTTTGACTTGGGCATCAACAAATTTGTTTCTTTGCCTTTGATGTGTCTTACTTCTAAATCAAATTCACTTAAGAAGGCTAACCACCTCATTTTCCTTGCATTGAGATCTAGTTGACTGAATAAAAACTTTACACCATTATTGTCGGTTAGTAGCAGAAACGTTTTCCCCATTAAATAATGTCGCAACAATTTCAATGCATGAATTATGGTTGCTAAATCCAAATCATATGTCACGTAATTATGTTCATGTTCTTTCAATTTACGTGGTTCATAACAAACAATGTGTCCATATTTTGTTAGGACACATCCCAAGCCTCCTTTGCCTGCATCCACACAAACTGTAAAGTCTTTATCATGATCCGCTACTCTTAGGATAGGTGTTGTCGTTAATAGACCCTTTAGCTCATCAAAGTTGTCCTGACACTTTTGTGACCAAGTAAACCTGATTCCCTTTTTCTGTAGAGATGTATTTAGATACGTGATCTTAGAAAATCCTTCGATAAATATGTGGTAATAACCATTAATTCCTATAAATGATCTAATGTCTGCTACATCCTTAGGGATAGGCCATTCCATAATTGATTTTATCTTCTCTGGATCAATTGCAATACCCTCTTTGGATATCACGTGTCCTAGGTACTGTATCCTTCTTTGGTAGAAGTCACATTTGTCAAACTTTGCATAAAACTTGTGTTTCCTTAAGGTCTACAATACTATTTTCAGATGTTCTTCATGTTCTTCCTTCATTTTTGAGTAAACTAAAATATCATTGATAAACACCAATAAACATTTATCCAAATATTGACTGAATATACTATTCATTAAACACATAAAGATTTTTGGTGCATTAGCAAGACCAAATGGAATGACGAAAAAATCATAGTGTCTGTATCATGTTCTAAATACTGTTTTATTTATATCTTCATCATTTATTCTGACTTGGTGATAACCAGACCTTAAATCTAACTTAGAGAAGATCATTTATCCTCCCACTTGGTCAAACAGGTTGTTAATTCTGGGTATAGGATACTTATTTTTAATTGTCATCTTATTTAGTTTTTGATAAGCAATGCATAGCCTCAAACTCCCATCTTTCTTTTTAACGAAAATAATCGGTGCTCCCCAAGGAGAGACACTTGGTATGATATATTCTTTATCTAACAGTTCTTGGAGATGAATTTTCAGCTCTGTTAATTTAGGTAAACTCATTCTATAAGTCGCCTTAGATATCAAGGCAGGTTCAGGTAGTAGATCGATAGAGAAATATATCTCTCTTCTTGGAGGCAGTTCTCTAAATCTATGTAGGACTGCAAAGTCTTCTAGAGTGGTTTTATTTTCCTTTTCTAATAGATTGGTTACTTGAACAACATAAACCTGGCAACCCTTATTCATACATTTCTTAAACTACATGGTTGATATTTTCCTAACCTAAACTGGTTTTCTGATCCTTTGTATTGTCCTAACTGTGTTGTTTTCATCTCTATAGGTAAGTGACTTTTCGTAACAATTCAAAATTAATTGATGTTTCTCTAACCAATCCATTCCAATGATTATATCATAAGATTCCAAAGGTAAAATATTCAAATTTAACTTTGTACCTTGACTATCTATGTTGAGTTCACATTCAAGAATGAAATATTTTAACTTTGTACCTTGACCATCTATGTTGAGTTCACATTCAGGAATGAAATATTTTACTTTTCTCTTGGTCCCTGTTGCTAACTATACTAACCGAAACTTAGCATGATTTACTTTTTTGAGCTTGTTTAATTCAACTAGACCAGGAGTAACATAACTCAGACTAGCTCCTAGGTCAATTAATATGGAAATGAGGTTATCATGAATTTTCCCTTCAACCTCCATGATAGTGGATTGATGATAAACTTTCGTGCAATCCACATATGCATTAGTTATGTGCATGCTTCTTCCCATATCTCATACTGTAGAGGATTCTTGCAGGTTGTGCACTGTACTTCTCACTGTGGAAATTAAGCATGGAGAATTTCTCCTCAAGTGAGGTTCTCCACACTCCCAACACTTTAATGGTTCTCTAGGGCTGTCCCCAACTTTCTTGACTCCCAGATTGACTATTCTACCTCTCCCTTGAGAATTCTGGGTGTTGGAATGATAGTCTTTCTTTTGGAAACATTTTTCCATATTCCAGAAAGGGGCTGGTTGGAAGCCTTTATTTCACTGATTCATTATGTCATGTCTCATGTCCTTCCATGCCTTGGGAATTTCAGACCTCTGTTTGTATTGATCATAGAACATTCGAGCCTATCTGAACACTTCATTTCAGGTCTTGGGATTGTCAAATTCAATTCTGTCTTTGTATGACTGTGGTAGATAGCTTAAGAATCATTGTATATTTACTTTGTATTCCTTGATGTATGGTACAAATATAAATAGTTTGAGAAATTTATTTATCAGATCATGGATGGTCATTTTTCTGAGTCTTAGCTCATAGAATTCCTTAGTCTTTCTTTCATAATAGCTTTCTGATAAATATTGCTTCTTGAAATATTTCTTAAAATTTGGCCATTCTATTTGTTTCTCTTTCAATCCATTGGCCAATTTCAGGTCTTGCCACCAGATACTTGTATTTCCCTTCAAGTTGTAAATGGTCATTCTAACCCTCACATTACTAGATTAATTGTAGATCTGGAGGTATTTATTTATATCTAGTAGCCATTCTTCAGCCTCTTCACCTGTTCTTGATTCTTCGTCAAAGGTGGATGGTTTTATTTTCTTGAATTCCCCTTCTAGGTGATCTACTTATTTTCTTTTTCTTCTTGTAGTTGTTTTGTCTCCTGCCATGTGTGTGTCTTAGAAATAACTATTCTTGTTTTTTGTTTCATGACCAGAGTTTTTAGAGGAAATTTTGCTGACTTCTTCCTATTTCTCATTTTCCTTTGGGATATTTTTTGTTACTATGTTGCATAGCAACATTTCGTTTATTTATAGCTTGTCTTCCTATGCCTTTTTCAACTTTTCATTATCTTCTTTAAACACTTGCAATTCCACGATAAGGTTCTTCATTGTTTCCAAAACCTGGGTGGATGAACTTCCTTCGCTGTTATGCCCAGGTTCTTTATGAAGTCCTTGATTAGGATTCTCTCCAGGTCTGATTTCTTATTCATTTTGTGCTGACATTATCATAACAGACCAACAATTTTTCTGTTTGTAATGATAAACATATTTGTTAGTTTTTCTTTAATAGAAAAATAAAAACTTAAAATAATTTGGCCTTGCTCTAAGGTCCAATTTTTGTAACCTTCAAATCTGATACCATATGTAATGTACCCCAAATTGAAAAAATAAACAAAAAAAATTATGTTTAGAGGACATTAAGTTCCTTGACTCTTCAACATTTGATTGTGACACAAAGATAATCCACCAGTCATAACTTTATTCCTTTATGGTATGCATAACAGAGTTATCATCATAAACTATCATAAGGTCTACCCATAATCTTAACATTGGCCATAACGATATTCATTATTTATCCTACAGACTTTCGTGTGGATACCTCAAAACTTTACAATATATATATATATATATATAAACAGTGTTTACCATATGACACTAACACATGGATATTATACCCTATCACTGTCCATAATTCATCATTTAAAATGATAATACTTACCACAACTTATCGTCTAACATATACATTGTTATATGGATACTTGATGCAGGATCATCGCCACCATCAAGCGAGCTAGCGCGATAGCGAAGGATAGCTGGACAAGCGCCAACACAAATTTTTGAAATCACCTTGAAGTTGTTGCACAATCTTAAATGAAGTCATTAAGAAGAGACACACTTGTATAATGTAATTGGACCTTGAGCGATTTCTCTTGTGCTTAGTAGATAGAAGGCATTTAAAGTAGTTAATGCAGGTAGATAGAATTTAAATCTAGATTAGATTGTTTGAGAGAACAAGAGGGAAATGGGATATAGACACCCTCATTGTGCATTGTATTAGGATGGATGATTGAATATCAAAGCATTGGAGCATAGGAGAATCAGAGATTTGTGTAAGAACACCCATGTACAAATATTTGGATTAATAGAAAGAGGTTGATTCAAATTCATGGTTTTGTGTTTGTTCTCTGTGTATTGATGTTGAATGATATGATCATGAATGTTTTCTTCCTGTTATACATTTGCTTTATATGCTGTGTATATGATTTCATGTTTGAGTTTGAATTCTGAAAGGAAGAGGGAATGAGTTTCAATTGTTTCTCTACCTAAACAAAGATTCCTGCAAGGAGTGCAGTCGAATTGTCCGCGAGGAGTGCGTTGACAGGGGGTTCAGATCGAGTCACTTTTGTTCTCATTTATTCAGAAGTGCAGTCAGGCACAGGAGCCGTGCAAGGAGTGTGCAGGCCAAGTGAGGTCTTAGAGTTGCGAGTCTGAGTAAGAGTTGAGAGACTGTTGCTGTAGGTGTGCGCAGATTCGAAAGGATTTCAGCACTGGGAAGTGTCTGAAGGTTGCCGCAAGGAGTGCGCGCAAGAGTCTTTTTTTCTAAGACTCGGAGTCATAAGAAAGCTCAGGAAGGATAAGGCCTTCGAAGTTTTTGAAGGACAGTGCAGGGAAGCCGTGACTGGAAATTTGTAAGAAGCATCGTAAGTTTGTGCCGCAGGTGAGCGAGTTCCGCGGAAGAACACTTGGTCATTCACATAAATCGTCAAGGAGGAACGGACGGTCGAAATTCTCTAAGGAGAATTCGTGAATTTTCGAGGACTGTCGGATCTCACAAAGAAGCAGAGGAGATACATCGAGTATTCCCAAAGGGTTCTAAGCTCAGGAGGGGTAGGATCGTAGATCCGAGCCACAAGGGCCATCAGATTTACTCGTAGTTTTCCATATCGAGGTTTTGTGGGTTGAGACTCCGTAAACATAGAAACAAAAATCGCGATATCCCGACGGCTAAGGGAACAGTGTGGGGCCATAGGGGTCAGTCAGTGGACAGGTGGCACATCATATCGGGTTTTCGTGGGGAGAAGTCCCGAAATTTTTTCATCAGGATTCACGATCCCACGAAGTCTGAAACCCCAACAGATGTGATGGGGCGTTGAAGAGTCAAACTCATGATTATATCGAAGTTTCATCATATTGGGAATCGGGAGTCAGGAAAACAGGTTGTTCGACATCGCGAGTGCCGAATTCACGATAGAGAAAATCCCGAAAGGAAAGGGTCAACGTTGACTGGTTGTCAGGGTTTGGGAATTCGAGAGTCCAATGCTCGACCACTGACCTCACAAAGTCGCGAAGTCTGATCTCCCAAGTATAAGAGGGGATCCCACGAGGATTGTCGTGGGTGAAAATTTCCCGCTAGGGAAATAGAAGAACTGTCTGGAGTTCTTCGAGCCGTGGAAGAAGGAAATATAATGTGTCGACGTGGCCTTTTGACCTGCAGGTTGAGGGGCATCGGTATCATCTGGTATCAGAGCACATAAAGGTTCTTTTCTTTCTGTAGTAGAGAAAGAAAGAGAATTCACCATGCTGCCAAGAAGAAGGGACATGCAGACACCTAATCTACCAGAGGATAGAGAAATGCCGAGAAGAAGAGGCAGGCAGATGACAGATCTAGTTATGGAGAGAGAGATGCACGATCTACAAGCTAGACTCGAAGACATGGAGACAACGCAAAGACGCACAGCCAGTGCGGGGGATCTCAGTGATTCTGAAAGTGAAGTTGAGGCTGAACGTGAAGAAGAAGTTGCAGCTAAAGATGCATCAAGCGAACGTTTGATAAAAGCTATTGCAAGGATGGGTGCAAGAGTGAAGATGGAAATTCCAGTTTATGAGGGAAACTTGGATGCAGAGGAGATTCTAGACTAGATTAGATCTCTAGACACAAACTTTGACTATGAAGATGTTGAAGAAGACAAGAAAGTCAAGCATGTTGTCACGAGATTGAAAGGACATGCAGCATTGTGGTGGGATGAACTACAAGCTGACAGACGCTGTAAGGGAAAGCAGAATATCAAGAGCTGGGACAGAATGATCGCAAAGATGAAGGCGAAATTCATCCCTAGGGATTACCAAATTACTCTGTTCAGGAGAATGCAGAGCCTGAGACAGAAGCTGATGTCAGTAAAAAAATACACCGAGGAATTCTATAAACTGAACATCAGGGAAGGTCATCGAGAGAGCGATGATGAGAAAGTAACCAGATATATGAATGGCCTAAGATATGATATCTAGGATGAGATGAGCATGGTACCCATCCAAACAGTGGAAGATTCTTATCAGATGGCTCTTAAAGCGGAAGAGAAGCTGAGCCGAAAGCAGAGTCAAAGGGGCCGAGGCAGAAGTCAGCCTAGAGGCAAATGAGTTGCCCAAGATAAGTATCAGAAGCCCAAAGAGGATTGGAAGAAACCTCAGACCCGAGATGAAAGAGGTGGAATCTCACAGAGAGGACAACATACTGAGCAGAGAGGAGATGATGCTGATAACAACACTACAACATAACAGAGGTAGAGGAAGAGGAAGAGGTGGAGTAATAACATGCTTCACATGTGGAAAGAATGGGCACAAGTCTTATGAGTGTCCAGATAAAAAGAAATACGGTGGAGAATCTCACATCTCCAAGGCACAAAGGCGGGATATTGAGGCAGAAGACGCTGAAGGCGGAAGATCGCTGATGATGCGAAAAGTCCTTTTGACACCTGAGAAGGAGGTGGAGAGTTCAATCCAAAGGACCAGACTTTTCAGGACTGCTTGCAAGACCNTCCATTTGTAGATGGAAACACCTTTTGTTTAATTGGCCTATGAAAACTATTATTTGTCAAACTATAACAGATGTACTGAAATGTTGGTTGACTTTATTGTAGTAGATGTAGTGAATGTTGATGTTGGTTGACTTTATTGTAGTAGATGTAGTCAATGTTGATGTTGGTTGACTTTATTGTAGAAGATGTAGTGAATGTTGACAATGTTGTGAACTCCATTTGTAGATTGAAACACATTTTGCAATTGGCCTATACAAAATGCTCTTTGTCAATTTTGGTCGACTTTACTGTAGTAGATGTGGTGAAATGTTGTTTGAAGTCCATTCGTTTATCCAACACCACTCACCAATATTTTACAAGATTTTATAATTCAGTGAAAGATTCGCCAATATTTTACAAGATTTTATAATTCAGTGAAATATTCGCCAATATTTTACAATATTATATAATTGACTAAAATATTCGCCAAAAAATTATATATACATTTTATATTATTAATAAAATAGCCTTCAATTTTTCCTATGTATCATGGGGATTCGCCCATTTATTATACATATAAATTTAGGGGAGGTTATTAAAATCACCCCTAACACTCACACTAACTCTTACTCAATCACCAAGGATGACCACAAATACCAATTTTACTCATTGGCAAAACCTCATCTCTTACATCTTTTTTGCAACATGACGTTGTAATGCATGTGGATCTCCATAAGTACGTGTACCTTTGCACTATTTGTGATGCTAAATCCAATATTATTCATCCACTATTGGATTCCTTGTAGTCTCTCCTCCCCTCTTATCGGGTTGTTTTTTCCAAAAACCTAGGCCTTTCCCCTTCATGTCATATCCATCAAATGGTATTGCTATAGTCCTTGGTGCTTCTCTTCCCAATGACTCCCTACCTCGTATCTTGCAAAATGAAAGGTAAACGTATGTGCCTCCTCATAGCCACCCTTGTCGATGACCTAGACATCCTCCTAAAGGTGTTGCACAAGAAAGTTCCTTCTTTGGGGTGCATTTTGAAACTCAGCCATGAGTATTTACAAATCAAAATCATGTCTCTGCATCTCCAAGGTTGCAATAATCTGCCGGTGGTGTTTATTTATCCCTTGGAGGTATTGTACAACCTATAAATTACAAATTACAAAGTTATGCAAATAAGAAAGCACATATAGATGAAAATGGAAGGAAATAGTATTTCAACTAGAAAACTAAGCACTCTGAGTGGGAGTAGCATTTAGAGTTGATGACACCAAATCAACAAAAAGAAAAAATAGTAGTTTAGTTGGAAACTCTAATGGATCATTGTCCACAATTGTATCCTCAATTCATGTGTTTATCACATAAATTTCATTTACAACATGTCTCCAAATATATCTTACCCTACTATTAGTAGATTTGTAATTTATATAGTATTAGTTTCACCAAGGACACTTGTTGCACTAGTTATGCCTATTTTTCCCATGTAACTAGTTTGTGCTATGCATTCTTTATCACTTCCTATTTCTCTTTGAGTTGTCTAGTTTTCCATGACCACCACTCTTCTCAAAACTCCATCTACAATTGTGATGCAGGAGCATCTCCCACATCAAGCGAGCCAGCGCGGAAGCAATCGGACAGTTGGACGAGCGGCAACACAAATTTTGAAAATCACTTTGGAAGTTGTTGTGCGATCTTAAATGAAGTCATTAAGATGAAGCGCACTTGTATAATGTAAACGGACCTTGAGCCTTAAGCTCTCATCCTTAGTAGTTAGGAGGCATTTAAGATAGTTAATGTAAAGTAGATAGAATTTAATTCTAGATTAGACTGTTTGAGAGCACAAGAGGGAAACGGGATATAGACACCCTCATTGTGCATTGTAACATAATTCTGAGAATTGAGAAGAAGAGCATGCAGAGAGCTGTGTGAGAACACCCATGTACATATATTTGAATTAATAGAAGAGTTTGGTTCAAATTCATGGTTTTGCGTTTGTTCTCTGTGTATTGATGCTGAATGATTTTCTCATGAATGTTTTCTTCCTGTTATACATTTGTTTTATATGCTGTGCATATGATTTCATGTTTGAGTTTGAAGTCTGAGAGGAAATAGGAATGAGTTTCAATTGTTTCTCTATCTGAGCCAAAGATTCCTGCAAGGAGTGTAGTTGAAGTGTCTGCAAGGAGTGCGTTGAAAGAGGGTTCAGATAGAGATAACTTTTGTTCTCATCTCCGCAGGAGTGCAGTTGAGAACAGGAGCCGTGCAAGGAGTGCGCAGGCCGAGTGAAGTTCAAGGTGGAGAACCTGAGTGAGGTTTGAAGGACTGTTGTTGCAGGTGTGCACAGAGTCGAGGGACTTCAACACTTAGATGTGGTTGAAGGTTTGTCATAAGGAGTGCGTGCAAGAGTTTTTCTGAAGGACTTGAAAGCCGTGGAAGAGCTCAGGAAGGGTAAGGCCTTCAAATCCATTGAAGGGAAGCACAGGGAGTTTGTGTTGTGGAGTGTTCAAGCAGGCATCGCAGGCTTGCGTAGAGGTGAACGAGTTTCGCGGAGGAACACTTAGTCATTTTGCAGATTTCATCAGGAGGAACGGATGGTTGGAATTCTCTGAGGAGGATTCGAGACATCTTGTGAGCCGTTAGATCTCGCAGAGGTGCAGGGGAGATACAGCGAAGTATTCCCAAGGTTTAAAGCTCAGGAGGGGCAGAACCGTTGATCCGAGCCACAAGGAGCATCGGATTTATACGTAGAATCTTGTATCAAGGTTTCGTGGGTCGAAGTCCCGTAAACAGGGCATCAGGGATCGCGAAATTGTGAAACGCGATATCCCGACAGGCTAAGGAATAGTGTGGGGCCACAAGGGTCAATGACGTGGACAGGTGGTGTACCATATCGGAGTTTCGTGGTGAGAAGTCCCGAAGCATATGCATTAGGATTCGCGATATTTCGAACTCTGAAATGTCGATGGAGTGAAGGGACCGTTGAAAAGTCAACTCGCGAGCGCATCGGAGTTTCGGTGTATCGGGGTTCGGGAGTTGGTAAAGCAAGTTTCTTGGAATCGCGAGTGGCAAAATTGCGATAGAATAAGTCCCCATAGGAGAGGGAAAAAGGTCAGCGTTGACTTGCATCGGGTTTTGGGGATTCGTGGAACCTACGCTCGACCTTTGGATTCGCGAAGATGCGAAGTCCTATCTTCCGATTTGTAAAGAAAGGGAGATCCCAAGAGAGTTTGTTGTGGGTGCAGAATTCCCAATAGGGAATTAGAAGAGCCTTAGAGTTCTTTGGGCTGTGAAAGAGAGAAGATCCTGTGAGCGGGCGTGCTTGCGAGCACGTGCTGCGTCAGAGTTTGGTATCAGAGAACAGAAAGATTCTTTGCTTTCTATAGAAGAGAAAGAGAATTCGCCATGCCGCCCAAGAGAAGGGACATACAATCACCCGATCCAGAGGATAGGGAAATGGCGAGAAGAAGAGGCAGGCGGATGGTAGACCCAGTCATTGAGAGACAGATGCGTGATCTACGAGCTAGACTCGAAGACATGGAGACAGCGCAAAGATGCACAGTCAGTGTTGGGGATCTCAGTGATTTCGAAGATGAAGCTGAGGCTGAACGAGAAGAGGAAGTTGCGTCCGAAGATGCATCAAACGAGCGGTTGATCAAATCTATTTCTAGGATGGGTGCAAGAGAGAAAATGGACATTCCAGTTTATGAGGGAAACTTGGATGCAAAGGAGCTTCTAGACTGGATTAGAGCTCTCGACACATACTTCGATTATGAAGATGTCGAAGAAGACAAGAAGGTCAAGCATGTTGTCACAAGAATGAAAGGACATGCATCATTGTGGTGGGATGAACTACAAGCTGACAGACACTGCAAGGGCAAGTAGAAGATCAAGAGCTGGGACAGGATGATTGCGAAGATGAAGGAAAAATTCATCCCCAGGGGTTATGAAATTACTCTGTTCAGGAGAATGCAGAACCTGAGACAGAAGTTGATGACAGTGAAAGAATACACTGAGGATTTCTATAAACTGAACATTAGGGTAGGTCATCGGGAGAGCGATGATGAACAAGTTGCCAGGTATATGAATGGCCTGAGATATGATATCCAAGATGAGATGAGCATGGTAACCATCTGAATGGTGGAATATGCTTATCAGATGGCTCTGAAAGCAGAAGAGAAGTTGAGTCGGAAGCAAAGTCAAAGGGGCCGAGGCATAAGTCAGCCCAGAGGAAAATCAGTTGCCCAGGATAAATACCAGAAACCCAGGGAGGAATGGAAGAAACCTCAGGGTAAAATTGAGAGAGGTGGAACCTCACAGAGAGGTCCATATGTTGAACAGAGGGGACAGCATAATGAGTAGAGAGGATATTATGCTGACAACAACACTTTTCCTCATACTAGAGGTAGAGGAAGAGGAAGAGGTGGAGTAATCACATGCTTCACATGTGGAAAGAATGGGCACAAGTCTTATGAGTGTCTAGATAAAAAGAAGGACATTGGAGAAGCTCACATCGCCGAGGCGCAGAGGCGAGATGTTGAGGTAGAAGACGTTGAAGGCAGAAGATCATTGATGATGCGAAAAGTCCTTTTGACACCTGAGAAGGAGGTGGAGAGTTCAATCCAAAGGACCAGACTTTTCAGGACTGCTTGCAAGACCAAGGACAGGGTATGCAAGGTCATTGTAGACAGTGGTAGAATGGATAATCTCATTTCTACAGAGATGGTAGAGAAGCTAGAGCTGGAGACGACTGATCATCCAAGCCCATACAGAGTTTCGTGGCTAGAGAAAGGACACCAGGTAACTGCCACTAAACACTGCTTGGTTGAATTCAATATAGGAGGATATAATGATAAGATATTGTGTGATGTCATTCCTATGGATGTTTGTCATCTATTATTGGGTAGACCATGGCAATATGACAGAAATGTGATTCATGGTGGGTGAATGAACACATATACCCTGGAGAAGAATGGGAGGACGCACGTGTTGCTTTCGATCAAGGATAAGGAGGTGAAGCCGGAAGTAAGCAATATAGTACTTCTCATGAGTGGGAAGGAACTTCTTACAAAGGTTAAGAAAAAGGAGGATCCACAGTTCATTGTGGTCAGGAAACTGAGGATTGTTCTGACTAGCACAAGAGTGGATGATTTACCAGAAGAAGTTCAGGAACTGCTAGAAGAGTTCGCTGACATAATAGTCGATGAATTACCTCATTCGTTGCCATCGATCAGGAGTGTGAGTCATCATATTGATCTCATACCAGGAGCCAGTTTGCCAAATAAATCCGCGTACAGATTGACGCTGCAAGAGAATGAAGAGGTTAAAAGGCAAGTCCAGTATTTATTGGACAAAGGTTTGGTCAGGGAAATCTTGAGTCCATGTGTTGTTCCAACAGTACTCAGTCCAAAGAAAGACGGAGGCTGGAGGATGTGTACTGACTCGAGGGAGATCAACAAGATAACCATCAGGTACATATTTCCATTGCCGAGGATGGATGATCTAATGGATTGCTTAAGTGGAGCAAGGTATTTTTCAAAGATTGATTTGAAAAGCGGTTATCATCATATCTGCATGAGAGAAGGTGACGAATGGAAGACTGCATTCAAAACAAATGAAGGGTTGTATTAATGGCTTGTTATGTCGTTTGGCTTAACAAATGTGTCAAGTACCTTCATGAGGTTGATGAACAAAGTCCTGAGGGAGTTCATCGGGAAATTTATCATTGTGTATTTGGACGACATACTGGTTTACAGTAAAACAGTGGCAGAGCATCCGAAGCATTTGGCTACAGTGATGCAGAGATTGCAGCAGGAGAAGTTGTTGATAAATATGAAGAAGTCCTCATTCATGAAGACAGAGCTCATTTACTTGGGGTTTGTTATTTCTACAAATGAGCTGAGGATGGATCCAGATAAGGTGGAAGTGATCAAGAATTGGCCATCATCGAGAAATATTTTCGAGGTGAGAAGTTTCCACGGATTGGCTAGTTTCTACCGAAAATTCATCAGGAATTTCAGTGAAATTAGCGCAGCGATGATGGATACCGTGAAGAAAAAACACAAATCTTTTCACTGGACTGAAGAGGCTGAGAAGAGTTTCAATCTATTGAAGAGGGAGATTACAGAACAACCAGTGTTGGTTTTGCCGGATTTCCAGAAGACATTTCAGGTGAAATGCGATGCAAGTGGATTTGCAATCAGGGCAGTCTTAAGTCAGGAAGACAGGCCGATAGCATACTTCAGCGAGAATTTGAATGAGGTGAAATTGAAGTACTCCACTTATGATAAGGATTTTTATGCTATCATACAGGCATTGAAGAAATGGAGGCATTACTTAATATCGAAAGAGTTTGTCTTGTACAGTGACAATCATGCATTGCAGTTTGTGACTCAACAAGAAAAGTTGAATCAGAAACATGTCAAATGGGTTGAGTATATGCAGAATTTCACTTTTGTGATCAAACATATTTCTGGTACTACTAACAAAGTGGTTGATGCTTTGAGTAGGAAATGTTTGTTGTTGCAGGAGTTCAAAGTCAAAACGTTGGGTTTTGATGATCTCAGGGACATGTAGACAGATGATCAGGTTTTTGGGGAAGCGTATGAAGTAGATGAGAATCCAATTCTTAGAGACTGAAGCCAATGGATAGAATACATGATCCAGGAAGGATTGTTATTCAAGAGCAATCAACTGTGTATTTCGAAATGCTCCATGAGGGAGAATTTGTTGAAGGAGAAACACAGTGGAGGATTGGCAAGACATTTTGGTAACGACAAGACGTTCGCGAAGTTGAATGAGTCATATTTTTGGTCGGGAATGCGAGCGGATGTCAAGATATTTGTGAACCGATGCAAAATTTTCCAGCATTCAAAGGGAAGGAAGCAGAATGAAGGGTTTTATCAACCATTTCCCATACCAGAGAGGTTGTGGGATGCAATTACCATGCATTTTGTATTGGGGTTGCCAAGAACACAAAGAGGTGTTGATTCGATCTTTGTGGTGGTGGATAGATTTTCCAAGATGGCACACTTTATCCCATGTCAAAAGACCAGTGATGCGACTCACATCGCGAACCTGTTTTTCAAAGAGGTCATTCAACTTCATGGGTTGCCGAAGAGTATAGTTTCAGATAGAGATACGAAATTCATAGGGCATTTTTGGAGGACCTTATGGAAGAAGCTGGGAACTAACTTGGCATTTAGTTCATCTTATCATCCTGAGATGGATGGACAAACAGAGGTGGTGAACAGAAGTCTGGGAGACTTGCTGAGGAGCCTGGTGACAGAGAACCATAGCCAGTGGGATAGTATATTACCACAGGAAAAATTCGCATATAATGACTCAGTGGATAGGAGCACAAGGCAGACTCCATTTCAGGTTATTTATGGCATGCAGCCGAGAGGAATTTCTGAACTGAGGGATTCAAAACAAACTGCGACTAGGAGAGCTAGTGCTGAAGAATTCACAGAGTCGATGAAATAACTTCACATCTAGGTGAAGGAGCGATTGTTGAAATCAAGTCAGGAGTATAAGCACAGAGCCGATCAACATAGAAGACAACTTCAATTTGAGGTTGGTGATCTGATTCTAGCACATTTGAGGAAATAAAGGTTCCCGAGAGGAACATATAATAAGATGAAGATGAAGAAAATTGGGCCATGTAGGGTCTTGAAGAAATTCGGGATGAATGCTTATGAGATTGAATTACCCGATGGGATCGGAATTTCTCTGATATTCAATATCTCGAATTTGTACCCATATAAAGTTGAAGAAGCAGAGACTGGAGATAAGCAATCAGTGATCCAGTGGACGAAGCAGATGCTGGTTGCAGATAATCCATAGATGGAGTGCATATTGGATAAGAGAATGAGTAAGAGGACTAGGCGAAAGCAATACTTTGAGTATCTGGTCAAGTGGAAGAATCATCCAGTTGAAGATGCCAGCTGGGAGACTGAAGCATAGATTCTGAAGCATGGACAGACCGTGCATGAGCTCATGGACAGGAGCCCATGAAAGTTTTCAAGTGAGGGAGTATGATCCAGGAGCATCTCCCACATCAAGCGAGCCAGTGCGAAAGCAATCGGACAGCTAGACGAGCGCCAACACAAATTTTGAAAATCACTTTGGAAGTTGTTGCGCGATCTTAAATGAAGTCATTAAGATGAAGCACACTTGTATAATGTAAACAGACCTTGAGCGTTAAGCTCTCGTCCTTAGTAGGTAGGAGGCATTTAATATAGTTAATGTAAAGTAGATAGAATTTAATTCTAGATTAGACTGTTTGAGAGCGCAAGAGGGAAATGGGATATAGACACCCTCATTGTGCATTGTAACAT
>SNQJ01S0019911.1:0-50969 GCA_010110895.2 Picea sitchensis
TTATAGTGACCTCAACTATCGGTGAGGGGATTTGTTGCATTGTAAATCGTCGATACGCGAAATCCCGAGGAGCCTAAATATTCGGGCCCCGACTATGGTCGAAGATCACATTAGGAAAAGTTAAGGGAGGAGTCAAAGACCCGTTAACCCTTTTCAAAGTTTCAGGGATTGAAGGAGTCAGAGGAACAGATAGCAGGGATCGCGAAGTCACGAAAATCGGAACACCTTTTCGGGGAATGTTTTGGTCACATCAGTTGGTCATGCGGGGAAGCATTTGCGCCCAATGCTTGTTCGCACAGACATAACTCCTAAGAAGGACCTATGGTTACAAGTGTGAAGATTCCAGCTGGGAATCAAAGAGTCATTTCAACTCTAAAGGGGAGATCGAGAATGATCCTTAGACTAGGATGTTGTGCAGCACCTGCTGAGGTAGGGGTGTTGCGTCAGATTCCCTGAGAAGGGATTACTAAAGCAATGACCCTTGAGAAATGCTCAGGTGTTAGAAGTAGATTAGAAAATGATTTAAGGAGCTTGGATCTCCCTCGGTAGAGTAAACAAAGCTTGGATATTGTTTTGCATTCATTGCAAAAATTTATGGATGAATATCAAAAGATGGGGTCAACGACTTACAATTTTATTGATTTGATGAGGAGACGAAAGTCGAAGGTGATGCGCCATGATAAATGGGACGTAGTAAAAAGTAAAGTTTCAAAATAAAATGCAATTTATATGTTCAATTTCAAAGATAGGACAAAGAGAAAGATGTTGAAGGTGCAATATTTTAAGCACCCCAACATAGCAGGACATCTTTATAATAGATTTTTGGCAGCATATGGGAAGTTGTCATGGAATGATGAGGTTCCACGTTATTTTGCTAGACACTTTTATGCAAATTTTTTCATGGACATGCACCCTGATTGTAGTAGCCTACCGTCCAATTATTATGGGGCTAGTAAAGGACAGACATATGATTGGAAAGGGGCATATCGAAATGCGACATTGCAGAGGCCTCCACGACCTTTAGTATCTCATTGAACGAGGGCATTTACCTCACATTTAGAGTTGCAAGCTTTATCATAGGTTGGAAAAGAGGCTAGGAATGTAATTGGGGAAAATTTGGAATCGATTTTTTATGGTGTTGATGTCGGTTTGAACCGTCAGAGAGCAGAAGCCAATTCTCGAGCCATTTTTGTTTATAAAACAAATGAGAAGTTAGATACCATGTTAGTAAAAGATCTTAAGGAGTATGCAAAATTTTTCCGTAATGGTTGGAAGGAGGCCCTTCATAATGATGAATCGAACATCGGATTGGTATGTGTTATAGTTAGTAAATTTTTTATGCATTTGAGGATAATTTACTTCTAGTTCTAGATATAGATACATATCATTGTATCTATAGAAATAATTGAGTTGTTATTTCCATTAATTGCAGTTTGGACATATGTTAAATGAATCTCCAATAAATAGGGGACTTAATTCCACAAGTTTAAATTTGGATGGGTTGAATTAGGTATGTGTTTTCTAATATACACATATGAGCACTTTAGTTGTCCAATATCCAATCTTTTGAATAAGATCAACAACATGAAATTTATGTTTTTGTATAAATATGAACACATTGAATCCTAGATTTAGTTCTTAGTTGTGTTGTTCACAGATCCCTATTCCATATCCTACTACTTGGGCAAGCTTGTCCCAATTCTCATTGGGAGAGTTTGAAGAGGGTGGGAGTTCACAGGTATCATTACATGTTGAAAACAAATTTAGTTATATATAAAAATTGCAATGTCATTTAAATTATTAATTTAAAAGAAGAATGTATTAAACAATATATAATTTATCGAATCTTAGGGTATGGTGGGTAAAATTTATTGATATTTAGGATGACACATCACAGGTATTACATGCTTCAAAATTTAAAACTACAATTTAATGTGTTAAAATCATTTAAATTTAATTTTCAAATTTTCGAATTTGAAATGTGTTATATAGGCAATGTGGAGAAGAGAGTGCCTGAGAGTGTGCCTGAACAAAATGTAGAAAAGAGAGTGTGAGAGATTGGGATTGAGGAGGATACATCCATAGCTGGGAAAGATGTGTCTATTCATGATGATTCTTAAATATATGTTCATTTCACACTAGGTATTTTTAAATTTTTTTTTTATGTTGGGCCTTTTATATAAAAGTGTTCAAGCTTATTTTTGTTGAATATGATTATATTTTTTACTTTTTTCAATTTTTTGTTTTCTCAACTTTTTTATTTTAGCCTTTCCTATTCTAGGGTTACTCAACCAGTGTCTATATAACTTTTCAATGCTTTGATCAATTATTTTGAAATATATATAACCCCTATATAAGCTTATCGTTGTCTAAAATGGTACATTCAATCTTATTTATGTTTAGATCATGATGAAGACCTAATTTTGAACTTGAACATTTGATTAGTTGAGAACAAACTCTATCTGACATCAGAAAATGGGAAGTTTCTAAATTTTATTTGATTGCATTCCTTGCCTTCTTGTCCAAGAATGGTGTAGTATGGACATTTGTGTTGTCTACATACAACGAAGTGAATTCCTTCTTGCCAGGGTATTGTCAAACTTTTAACTAATTGCTTACTAACCACAAAAACCAACATTCAAGTAGATTTACAAATAAGCTATGTACGTGCATGATCTCACTTATGTTTAGATCATGACGAAGTCATATTTCAAAGAGCATTTGATTATATGCAATATGAATACATCCCAAAGATGAAAGATTTAAATGGTTGTTGAAGAATGACTTAATATATGTGCATATTTATGTTTTCTTCATGTACATGAAAGATTATATGAGAACATCTATTCCACCGTAGAAAGAGGAGATAAGTATTTTCTGGGAGAATAGTTTTTAAAATGGATATTTGTGAACTTTCATAGATGTAAGTAATTCTTGGAAGAATGACTTAATATGGATATTTATGAGTCCTTTAATTTGAAAGGGCATTTGATTATATGAGAACATTTATTTCTCTGCAGAAGAGGAGATACGTATTTTACTGCTGAGGA
Organism: Picea sitchensis; assembly: GCA_010110895.2. NCBI lineage: Eukaryota > Viridiplantae > Streptophyta > Pinopsida > Pinales > Pinaceae > Picea > Picea sitchensis. The sequence goes on from SNQJ01S0019911.1 coordinate 3,051, forward strand.
GATAAGTATTTTATTGTTCAGTAAATAAGGTCACCTGGCATGAGAACTTCACCTGAAGGATCTGCGACTTTATCCACGAGGATATAAGTATTTTATTGGAAGAACGAATTAATATGGAGATTTGTGAACTTTCTGCATACACAACTATATTTATTTTTAGGGTATTATCTAACTCTGAACACAAAAATTGGTTACCAAGAACATAATTTTTCTCTTTAAATTTTTTTAAGATTTTAGATAAGATTTTACATTGTTTAGATCATGTATGTTTAATATGGAGAGTAACTATTTTGGAAGTTTTGGAACTTCATGATGGAAGTTTGGTTTTAAAAAAGTGTCAAAAAAGTGTATTAAAAAGATAGCAATAATCTACAATATGTGGAACTCTGGTTTGGTATGTTATTATCTCTTATTGTTTATTTAATATTTAGTTAAAGTATATATGCTAATATGTGTTACTGGTTTTTATTATTGTTTTTTATTGTTACAGATGTTTACATTATATTTGGTGGAAAATATGTTTATATTATATTTGGTGGAAATGAGTATGTTGTAGGATGAGACTTAACTCTTTTGGTATGTATGCCAATTTTTCTTTAATCACAACTTGTTTTATTTATCTAAAATGGTACATGTGTACATTTTATTTTAAATTTGTAGATATATTTTATTGTAAATTTTTAAATTTTGAATTCGACGAATGTTTTCTTTTGCAGGTATGAAGTGATCTATCTTAAAGTGATAGATTAGAGTCCATTATTTTGGAGTTAAATGTTTTAATCAAGCCTCTTAGTTTTTGTTATCATCCTAAAATGGATGTGGAACCTATGTATTTGGCGGTGTAACTATTCAAACTTTCATTATGTTTTCTATATATATATATGGAACTCAAAATATCAATTTATTATTTCATCTTTGATTTCTCTTATATTGTTTATGATGGTGGAATATATTGTTTATTGTTTCACCTTTGATTTCTCTTATATTGTTTATGATGGTGAAAGGATAATTTATGTTTTATGATCAGCTTGTAATTTCAATTTTTATGATCTGGTAAAATGTTAATTTATGTTTTATTATATTGTGTTGAAATTAAAAATGTTTTATTTCGTTTTATTTATAAACATCATTATACTATGTCAAGTAGAGTTGATTTTGTATACAATGGAGTTGATTTTGTAGTGATGGCAGATTTGGGTAATTATCAAATTATAGTTTCTAACTTATAATTTAAATTTTGTTTGATTTGGAAATATGGTTGAAAATAATCAAACAAGTCATCAAATTATAGTTTCCCACTTTGGAGCCCCTTACCCCAAACGACACTCAGAGATGAGGGTTGAGGACTAGAGGGTTGCTCAAGTTAGGTTTCAGACTTTTCAATTGCCTCCTATTAATAATATTAGAATGGAAAAAACAACAAACAATATTGTATATTAAAAATATATGAGAGCTTCTTATGAGAGTGAAAACATAAAAATAAATTCTGAGTCCGTGGTGATGAAAAATTAGTATTAAACTACCAAGGTAAAAGTCATTTTTCATTGGGTGATATGGGTTTTATTCCATTCCATTCAAGTGATAATCAATTGACTTTAACAATGCAAATTGTAAATTTAAGCATATTGATCATCGCATCAATCTAGCCCCCTCCTTTATTTTGATAGGGTGTAGACTCCTATCAATCCAAAATTTAGTAAAAACTATGAACTCAAAATTGAAAATTCATAATGAAATGACAGTCCAGAACCAAACTGGTTATGTTCATCCTTGGTATTTTTATTGAAAAATTCACTAAACTGGTTATGTTCATCCTTGTTTTCTTTATTGAAAAAATCACAATGAAATGACAATCCAACACTAAAATGGTTATGTTCCTCTTTGGTTTCTTTTCGAGCTTTCAATATATTTATTCAAGAAAATGTGAAATAAAAATATGTACTTTGAAATAAAAATTGAAATAAAAACAAGATCTAGAACCTATTTAAATATGTAAAATTAAAATATACTTTAGTATAAGTAAGCGATTTTCTTTAAAATTTATATTGATATAAATTGCTTATGTATTGAAAAGGGTAGAAAATGGTTGATGAATTATCAATCCTCTGCACATTGAAAGTATTCGCTAGTGCCATTAATGACACCTACCATTAATGGAAGTATTCACTAGTGCTATTAATTTTTAATTAGGACATGTTAATCATACACTACCTTGAATTCTCAATATACTCCAAATTCAATTAAAAAAATGAAAATCTATATGCAGCAAAACCAAGCCTTTGTAGATGGTGTTATTTTTTATTTTTTGTTATCAGGTCACAAAATCAAATTCTTTTTCAACTTAAGTTTTTCAATCAAACTTAATGAAAAATACATTTAATGTGTAGAATATAAGTAGTGTTAGGTTCATCATACACATTTTTCAAGTAGCTCATAATTTCAATTTTGTTTTCAATTTTTTTTCAAGATATTGAAATCTAAATGCCAATTGTAACAATTTAATATAATATCAACACTTTTTGAATTAAAATTCACAATTTCATAATTAAAATTGATACTTTTTAAGATGTCTTTGAAATTTTTGATTAGGATGTTAATCATACACTACCTTGAATTTTGAATATACTCCAAATTCAATTAAAAAAATGAAAATCTAAATGCAACAAACCAAGCCTTATAGATGACCTGTTATTTTTTATTTTTTGTTATCAAGTCACAAAATCAAATTCTTTTTCAACTTAGGTTTTTCAATCAAACTAAATGAAAACTATGTTTAATGTGTAGAATATAAGTAGTGTTACGTTCATTATACACATTTTTCAAGTAGATCATAATTTCAATTTTCTTCAAGATATTGAAATTTAAATGCACATTGTAACAATTTAATATAATATAACCAATTTTGGAATCAAAATTCACAATTTCATAATTAAAATTGATACTTTTTAAGATGTATTTAATTTTTTTTAATTAGGTTGTTAATCATACATTACCTTGAATTCTTTAATTAGGATGTTAAGCATACTTTTTAAGATGTCTTTAAAGTTTTTCTAAGCCATAAATAGTCCCTTATAATGACATGGAAATGGGTCTTAGTTTTGATATGAAATTATCCTCTTCATATGAAAAAGAATTGAACAATCATTGCAAATAATGAACGAAATCCTATATGTAGTAAATCGATTACATGCATTAAAGGATTTGTGTATATGATGGATAATTTGTAGGATTAAAGTATAATCACCCAAAGTATAGGCCATTTTAGGTTCCCTAGATACAATCTATAGGTTCTTCCCTTAAATTGTAAATAAGGCTTGGTAAACTTTATAATTCATCAAAAATATAATTTTTCTTAATTGAATGGACCATGAAAGTAAATTAAACTAAAAATGATTCTAGAATCCTAGATATTCATAAATACGTGTACTTTCAATGCAAAATATAAAATTATGGAATGTACATGTCATTTGTTTAAAGAAATCGTAAGGGTATGCCATCTTCAATTATTCGTTCATGATCGGCTTTGGACATTTTCCATTTTCTAACTTTTGTTTTTTTTCTTGATTGAACTTCTATTAACTTTATGCACGCTGCACATACCAAATGACTATATTGACAACTTATGACATCTTACTGGTAGTCTTGAAAGTGAACATGAGTATCGGTTTGATGGGTTTCTTGAAAAAAATATCATTTCAATACGATGGATCATCTTTCATATATAAAATCGTTATCATCAAAATCTTCTAATAACCTCATCTTTTGTTATGTGCATCGCATCAAATAATATTTCACGTTTTCAGTGTTGTCTACAGGTGAAACCACGACAAAGACATCTCCTGCAAATGATTCGATATGTTGGACAACAAGTATTTTTTGTTAGATTATCACACAAGTACATATACAAGTTGTTTGAAAAAATTTAAACATAAAAATTACCTTCTCTAACAAGATCATAAACTCTATTGCCATCAACTGACACTATAGTTTCATTTGATTCCATCTCCTCTGATCTTGCAAGTGGTGTTTTCCCTTTTATATTAATTTTGGTATGTCTCCAAGCTTTAACATATTCTGCATTTTTGTTTTCGCAAATCTCTATGGATTTTGTGTCCTCTATGCAAACTGAACAAAAACAAGACTCATTTCTTCTATCAAATGCAAACATATTTTGATAGCATTTTGTTTTAATTGAATGCATTTTTCATGTCCCATGTATTGTACCGGCTTCATATAGGATTAATCTGTTTACATCTTAGATTCCAACATACCAAAAAAACCTACACAAGACAAGAACTTGTTAACTTGAAATCTCTCAAGAAAATGATTGAAGATCATATAAATTTGAACATGTGATTAAAAATATCACGCGTACATGTGTAACATGTATATATAGACACATCGGCGCACATCCCTTGACAAATTATTTTCATGGCTTAGCGCCATTTTGCACCATTCAACAAATTGATTAACAGATTCAAATCGATCGGCATGAGGGTTCATCTAATACCTTTGAAGTGCTCATTTTACACATGCCCCTGCACCATTGTTCTCTCCTTTTCCATGACCAGTCTAAAAAAAAAATCCAACAATGTGTAATTATCGATTTCTTATGAAGACGAAACAACCAATAGAATGATCATGAATACTTGAACTGACCCACACACCCATCTGAACATATCCAATGTCGATCGAATCTGATCCCACGTTCTTTCAATAAATCATAAAATTTATCAAAACAATGTTGTACATAATGTGTGTCGTGTGCTCGATCATCACTTATATAAAATTGATATTCTTTAGTAACATGTCAATTGTCGTTGGTGCTTTCTATGTTATCAAGACTCCATTGAGCATGTCTATATAGAATGTGGACAAATATAGTGACTTGATCAGAATTATAATATTCACTCTACATTTATTTTTGTGCAGTGAATGTGTAATTCTCTACAAAATCAACTACAAACAAAATTTTCCCTGGTGGAAACACTTCACGGGATTATTTGAATTGTAGGTCTTGCCATCGAGCTCTATGTGAATTCTTGGTGTATTTATAAATTTCTTCCTCAAACTTCTTCAAAAAATCTATCACACAGATTTTATCTACTTTCAAATCAATCATTTTGGAAATAACATTTGAAGAATGTGGAGTCATGTTGTTGATATATTCATATCTCTTCCAATTGATTGGTATATTAGAAAATGATTGATCATTCATATCAATAAGATATTTTGAGTGAAACAAACTTAGATTTCCACAACGATCACATTTCTTTCCACCAACACATTTTTTTTGGTAAAATAATTCATCACCTTCTCGTTCACATAGAATTTCGAATATAAAAGCACAGCATGTCGAAGGAGGAGGTGAACTTGGCCATAAAGTTTTACCAAAATCAATAAAAGTGTCGTAATATAACTTAAATTCCACATGATAATGACAACAACAAGTGCCACGAACAATGATGGGTCTAACAAACCATGGATTTTGTTGCACAAATGTATTGATGAAAATTTTAACTTCTTTGTGCTCTTCTTTGAACTTATTGAACAATTCTATTTGTGTCATTGGAAATATATGTTTTGCATGTTCTTCATATTGTTTTCGTCCTATTCTATGTCGCAACACATCCCTTGTATGTGGCAAAACACAAGATTTTTTCAACCAACCATTACAGGCCGATTCTTTAACATTTTTAGCAAGTCCATCTTTTTAGGGTTGTCTAGAAATCATTGTCCAACAAGCAAGTTCATCATTTGCATATATTTGCAATTGAAATTTTCTATGTTTGTAGAATGTTTTTCTTGACGTTCCCATCCCTTTTTCCATGTGTCATGTCAACCGATATTTTATATTGCTAGATGAAACAATTGTTGTTTGTATCACTCTACGTGCAACACTTACATCTTTTTTTTGAGATTTTCCAAAAGCTTTTAATACACTAGTTATATTGTCAAATACATTTTGTTTCACCTTTGTATCTTTTGTCGACTTTTGAATACCCGATAATGATGTAGCTTCTTTTAAATTTCTTGACTTTATTAGATAGAGTAAAAGTTGAGCTTGTACTATTATTGATTCATCTTTGAAAAATGTATTATACATATTCTTAGTTCGATATCTTATATAATGCTTAGATTATTTCTTCCCAAATTTGTCAGTATCAACATTTTCTAATATTTCATCATCAATGTTGATAGATTCTCCTGCATATTTCAATTTAAAGTTTATATTAAAAAACAAAGCCCGGACATAAATTCACTAAACTATATACAAGTGTTCATCTTGTATTTCTAAATTTATGTACATACCTATAGGTGATTCAACTTATGCTTCAATTTTGGTTTCAACGTCTTCATCGACGTTATGAGACAAATCTATTTATGTTTTTTGAAAAACATCAAATCAAAATTACAATCAATTATATTAAACAATATTTTAAATTTGAATTCTATACTTTTAACATAGACAATATGTGCATGCATACCTGGTTTGACTTCTTCTTGTTGAAAATATCTATTTACATCATCATCGTTTCTTTCTTCAATATTTGCATGTTCTCGTTTATTTATCCAATAATGCTCTTTCCTTTGTTCGTTATGGTGAGTTTCATCTCGAGTGCGATCAAATTTTATCTTGCGCAAAATTTTGTTTCCCACGAGTATAGTTATCTGTAAAAGTTTTTTAAAAAATCAACATTTCAGAATAGTCTCAAAAAAACTTCACTGTCACAAAAATTATCAAAAAATAATATCAATAATTTTGTGTTCAACAAAGGTTTCACCTTGAAAAAATGTTCAACATTTAGCTTTCAATATATAAATTGTTATTCCAATAAAAACTTGAACTTCAAAAAATAAACTTTTTTTTTGCATTCAAAAAATCAATTACCTTGTTCAAAAACACGAAAAAGATGATTCCAAACTTTGTTTAGGTGTTGTAGAAAACCATGAAACAAGCGAGTGAATTTTTTTAAATGTATTCGATCGAAAGCGTATTTATAATATTTGGCACGAAGTGAAACGATACGTGTCTCTTCATTGTTTCCGACCGACGAAATTCTCTCACCCACCTTTCGCCCGAAAAAAGGTTGTTTCGGCCGAAAAGCTAGGAAATCGTTTATTTTTAATGGATTCCGTCACAATTACATGTTTAGGTAAAAAAAAAAAAAATTTGATCGAAAACAAGCGAATGGGACTGTTTGCATAAACCTGAGAATTCCTTGTAAATTACATGAACTTTGGAGGTTGCAGACTCCCGCAAATACTTAGAATTTAGTTTCGAAATTGATACCAACATTTGCACAATTGAATCGACTTTCAATGGATATAATTTGTTTTCATTTTCATTATTTTATCTAATTTTATTTAATTTAAAAAAAAAAATCACAGCATAATATTTTCAGCTGACATTATGATTCAATGAAATGAAATATCTATATCTCTAAAAATACACAGTGAAAAATTTATATTCAGAATCCTTAAACTGTTCTTTTCAAAAGGGTATTTTTAGACTTTACTTTTAAGTAAAAATTAAGATAGATACAAGGTGGGGGAAAACATGTGTTTAAAATCTACAACGTTTTCAGCTTGGTCAACTTCAAAAAATTCTAGAAATTATAATATTCATTCGTTAGATTCAAAATTATAGTCATAATAAAACAGAGTCTCTGTAGATTGTTGCAGTATATTTTGTTTGTCAAAAACAAAAGTTTAATAATAGATACATTGTTGGGGGGAAATAACTCATTATCATTCCTTTCATGTTTAAGGAACATACTATTAAACAATTGTCAAATTGACATATCAAATCTCAATAATAAAAAAATTCGAAAAATAGTTAATGGAAAGCTAACAAAATTCTTCACAAGTTTTGTTTTTACTATAAATTGAAATTCTAAATAAAAAAATTACTTTTGTATATCGTAAGTTGAAGAACTTGTGAAAATATAGTTTTTTTTTCTCATAAAACAAGAAAAATAGACACCCATCTTCATGATTTTACCCATTCATGGGTGATAATATGCACATTAGTTAATTAAAAATTAGGAATTATGCATGGAGAGGAATGTAGTATTTCACATAGGTACTATAAGAATAAAGGAAGGGTGGCCATGAGTGGCACTCTTATGTACCCTAATGTTGGATGGATGTGATAATGCTAAAACAATTCATGGAGAATTGGTGAGATTTTTGTATGATTGTGCAAAATATTGACCGGGTTTGGTATTTATTATGGTGGGGATTCCACATATCTCATTTGAATATCTTCAAAATCCACTGGAGAAGAGGTTTAATCCCTTTTAGATTTGTTTCTACACTTCATACAACCTTTGCAGCTCAAGGGTTTCAGAGGAAGACGAGTACTCTTAGGATACAATAGGGTGGTCAACATGTAGGTTCAATTTGATTGGAAAGGATGGATTTTGGAGAAAAATTATTTGGAATGATTATTGGAGTAGTATTAAAGAGAAAACTTGGAACAAGGGATCTTCTATAGTCTAAAATAAAGAGGTAATCACTTTCAGAAAATTTGGCAATTGTGCTTTTCTTATTTTTTGATTTATTCAAAAATTCTAGATGAGTTTCAATTCAAGAATGGAAGAGTTATCTTTTATGCATGTAGGATTATAATTCAGAGATAGGCACCTTAATCAGGATTGTTAGGAGTATATTAATATCATTATATATTTATTTTCCACCTGATTATCTAATGGATATTCTCTAGAGGTTAGCAGGCTGAAACACTAAGTTATGTCACTTATCCCTTTAGTATACACCATCATTTTGCTTGGTCACAAGCTTTCCTTTTACAAATCGTGACCCAAATTGATGGTTGTGTCTTTCTTTTTTGCAAATTGTGACCGGCCGCATTCTATAGGAATGCGGGGTGCAACTGGGTCTGTTACTCTCAAATTATAAACGGTTAAAACAAAATGGAATCAAGCTCAATTTTTTCATAATTCGACCTCAAAAAGCTTGTTATTTTGAGTGTCTAATAGTTATCCACCACGTCATCTCTTTCATCCTATATATTAAGGGTCTCTCATGGGAAAAAAGGGAGGAAAATAAAGAGTAAAATTATAATGTCAAATTGATTATGGAGCTTGGCGCGACCAACTCTTTACAGTTTTCAGTCGTGACTCATTTTCCTAACGTAGGGTGACCATCCTTCCTTGGTCACCCCCACCACAAGTAGCGACCGCAATCGGTTGATTCCATGTATTTGGTTGTGACTGGTCACCGGAAATGTTTGTCTTGGAAGTGATCGGGGCTTCCTGGTCTTGCGCCCGACAAAGTTCCCCCACGACCACGAAGACCTAAAAATTTCAGGCTTCACATAGAACAAAATTTTTCAGTTAAACACAAAATGAAAACATGGGTTTTCAAAATAAGGGTCAGAACTCTAACATGACAGGTAGCAACTGAAAAAATCATGCCCTAGAGCTCCCGAAATCAATGAGGCACCTATCTCCAAGAAACATAGTCCTTTTCAACTTTCTACCAAGGGTGAAAGAACAAATGAGGTAAAAAATCATTTTTACCCCATAATATTATTTTTTCCATCTATGGAAAACTGGTTCTAAAATATCCCTTTTCACACTCGAAGAGCTCTTTTCCACTTTTTACTTATTTTCGAAGTCTATATATGTTTTTTTTTTTGTATTTTTCCCCTGGTCTACAATTTAATATTTTTTTACAAAAGTGGACTATCTTTCATTATGATATCGGTTCGATTATAGGTAAGTGTTCGAACCTTGGAATATAGGATTAGGATAGTGGTTTCCCTTTTCCATTGCATTCATTTGGCCTCCACTGATCCCCCTCCTTACACCATAAGTTTTACCCCATCCGAACTACGACATTATCCCTTCCATTATTTGCATGTCGTATTCTAGATGGTAGAGCCTACACCTCATGGACATCCTAGAGTAACACCCATTGATATCATTTGATGCCTATGTTGTATTTATAGGGTCTGGGAACCCTCCATAGTGCTTTATCCCCCAAAATTGAGCCACACTCACTCTCTTTCCATATTATTTTTCAGCCTTCCCAGAGGGGGTTCCCACCATTTATGTGGTTTAAATGGCCACACTTTCTTAGTATTGATGTCTCATTTCTTATTGTTTCTACATCGTCATTTTCTTCCATTGCTTATCACACTTAAGCCATGCTTTATAGCTAGCCATCTATTTTCTCCCATTTTACAACACCCTTAGATGATAACTGTTGTTACGAGTGGTCATCATTTTCCCTCACTCGTTCTCTCCAACCAAGTTTACTATTACCCCTTTGTCGCGCTCGGAAACCAACCATGAAAAAGGTACACCCTGGAGTCTCCTTTAAGATTTTTTCAAACTCCCTAAACATGAAAATATTATCGAGTGATATTGTTTCCTTTCACACTTGTTAAATGGATTTAAAAGGACATTTATTTGGTGTAGGTTTAACCCTTTTTTGGACCAAATGGATTAATTATGAAAAATGAATACTCTAGTCAACCTTGGCTAGAAGAGTTCTCCCTTGTATTGGTTTATAATTTTTCGGGATCAGGGGACTAAATTTACGAAAAATAATACCCTTGGAGTCTTATTTCAGTTATTTTCAAACTCTCGAAACGTGAAAATACCATTGAATTTACCTTCTCTGTAATTGTAAAATTATACATTGAAGGACCCATATGGGATCGAACCCCTTCTTCTTCAGGTTCGTTAAACATGTGACGAGGGACTCATCGAATATGAGCTATATCAAGCATTTGTTATCCTCCTCAATCTCGTAAAAAAACAAAGGGGTACTCACCATTCATGGTGGGGGAAAACTTGAGGGTTTTTTCAGTTTAGTCATCTTCACAAATGGCAGTCATTCATCAAGTCACCCTTGAACAAGGCACATATTTTACATCTATGTACCACAATTGGGTTATCCATTTCCTATGAATCACTATCATCTCCCTGAGTTTTTAGAATCCATCGACTTCTCACTTTTCCAGTCTCCCATGGAGAGTGTTTTGGTCATTATTGATTCAATGCTGCCAAGTCAAGTTATTTGTTGTGTCGTTTTGTTCAAGGTAAATTCACCTGTGTCAGCCATTTTCAGTATTTCATCCCATTTATCCCGGCCATCCCTAAGTCATTTATGCTCTACTTTATACACCATATACCTTTGTCTGTTTCATGTCGATTGATGGGGGATACATCAAGGCCCTCCTTCAACGTATTTCATCCTATTAACACCAAATAATTATCCATGATCAAAATCTAGAAACCAGTTAGTACCTTGGGTCTTGCAAACATCAATGAAAAGTTCCCTCGCATTTCCAACAATGGGTTTACATCATTGGCTCCTGCTGAATGACTCTACAAGTGTTTGACTACAACTCATCTATTCACACTCACTATATTGTACTAGGTAATTTTGGGTCCATCATCATCATTAGTGGATTCCCTCGCGTTTGTTAACGATATCCATTAGTGACTGGTAATCAGATGGTTTCTACCATGCTTGACATCATCTCATCTATTTGCATGTTGTCGATTCATACCATTTTGGGTTTGATACAAATACCTTGGGTTGGGACCACATAACTCCTTTATAGCACCCCCTCCCAATTTGTGATGGAGTTATTCATGAGTCCTTCAGAGATCGCTTGAACATCGAGTCATCTCAATGATTTGTATAYTGTGACATAGATCCACATTTGTACTTGGTAGTGGCTATGTTCTCACTTTTGACATGGCTCCACATTGTATTAGTTCATGGCCATGATCTAGTCAATTGTGTCATGCATGGATCCATAATGTACTTTTTTTGCCGACTATGCTTAGTTTCTATTACCGAGCATGGGTATGCTCACCTTAGGGATGTTTTTATTTGTATGGGACTGATGCAATATTTTTCCCATGTTCCTTCACCTAAAGCTACATAAAAAAAWWYCGTAAAGTATTTCGTCCATCAGACACCTCTTTTGACCTCATACTTTAGGGGGAATTCATTAAACAATTATTTTCCACCTGATTACCTGATGGATATTCTCTAGAGGTTAGCAGGTTGAAACATTGAGTTATGTCACTTTTCCCTTGAGTATACACCATCCTTTTTCTTGGTTGTGATCTTTCATTTTACAAATCGTGACCCAAATTGATGGTTGTCTTTCTTTCTTGTAAATTGAAACCGATCAAACTCTATAAGAATGCATGGAGCGACTGGGTCTATTACTCTCAAATTAGGAATGGTCACAACGAGATCGGATCAAGCTCATATTTCTCATAATTCTACCTCGAGAAGCTTGTTATTTTGAGTGCCTAAGAGTTATCCACCATCTCATCTCTTTCATCCTATATATTGAGGGTCTCTCATGGGAAAAAAAGGGAGGAAAAGAAAGAGTAAACTTATAATGTCATATTGATTACAGAGCTTGGGAAAGGAAATTGGGAGAAGCTTCATCAAGCTATTTGTTTGTAAGATGTAAGATTTTTTCTTTATTAATAGAAAATGCACATGATTTTCCCTTCTAATTGATTGTATATGGTGATTATAATCTTCATAGAGAGTTAATATTTTCATGTCTTTATGTCATATTATTAAATCTATCAATGATTAGTACATGTTACGTTTGATCTCGTGAGAGGTATTTTTTGGTGTTCTTATGTGTGCAGACCTGTGATTGTGAAAGTGAAGGATATATTGAGAGTGAATGACCAAGGAGCATGAAGGGACAACCATCGAAGTATCAAGTATGATTCTCATTCTCTTATCTCATAGATCTTCTCATGTATGATTTAGATCAAGGAAAATCTACAGTTTGCATATCTATTCTATATTAGGTCTAAGAAGAGCCTAAGGGAGGTAAATCGTGTAGGGTAGATTAATTATCCTACAAAAAATTGGCGACTCCACTAGGAAGTGACCGATCGCTCTGTCTGAAATAGGCAAGACCGACCAATTTAAAAGTCATGGATTTATTAAAAAAATTCAATATTTCTAATGTTGACATGTATTCTAATAATTTTTTTATGTTCCCTGGCAGGAATTCCATCATGATTGAATGGAGGGAGAACGAGCATGAAATTAATGATATTTCTTCCATGGGGGACCAATGCACCCTCTATGTGTTAAGAAACTATGGGCTCCTAAAATTCTATTTGTGCTCCAAAATGAGAGCACAACCTATATTGTTGGAGCGACTTATTAATATGTGGGACCTAGATGAACAACATTTTGTGGTGAGGGACCAAGTACTTACGTTGGAAATTGAGTATATTTATTTTCTCACGGGATTATCACGAAGAGGTGCTACAGTGGTTTTGTTCGGTGGCAAGGGTAGGTCAACTGAACCCGTACATGCCTATGTCAAGCAATATTTCCATTCAGGTACTAGAAAAAGCAGAAACAAACTACCCATTGGATGGGTAACATATTTGACACTACATGCCATACTATATACTATCAATCGAGTAAAATGTAGCATGAGGACTCACTTGGATTCTAGGAGTCATGTGAATTACGCAGTGATGTTCCTTTCCTTGACAATATATAACCAGCGTGCGGGGTTGTTGGTAAACATTAAAGAGACACTTACTAAATGCATAGTTGGACATCATAAACAATTATGTTATGCATCGATTCTTGTTTCTTTCTTTTTCAAGTGGTTACCCACTACTCGCCCTTGGTGCACATGTCCCATGTCCAGATTGAGGGATCCTACGATGAAGAAATGGATAGAGCTACTATTGTGCCTTGGAGGAGGACGACAACCACACTTTGAGGATGATTTCTTCAGTTGGTGGGATCATCATAGTGGATGATTATGCTTACAGAGGTATGGACTTCCAGAGGGATCCTGATATGGTCCTTTTATATGGGGATAAGTGGAGCGACGAGCTTGGTAAGAATGATGTGCATGTTTGTGTTCTTTTTGTTTGGGATTTTTGGAATATTTAATGTTTTTGTGTTTTTTTTTTATATTTTAAATATATGAATTTTTTTATGTGTGTAACATGACTAATCATGTGACTTTGCAGATTGTGCACCATTTCACCCAAAATGGATGTCACCCCTTCATAGGAATGGGAAGTACATGGGAGTGGCTAGAGTACATCAAGGCGGAGGGACTCAGGTGGATATTTTAGAGTATATCGAGATGAACCTTGAGGGATTGACTGTCGGGATTCTGGTACCACATATTGACGATATTCCTCTATGAATGCAGAGGCATACTATTGGTGTGGGTGGTTTGTTATCCCTCCTCCCGCGGAAGGTGGCTAGGGATGTGTTGTGTTATAATGACCATAGATCTCCTCATGATGACTAGTGTGCTAACTTTTCAGTGTTTGTACACCCTTGTATGTGGCGTATATTGAGATGTATTGGAATTTGACCCAGTGATTTCATGCAACACTTATTTTTTGATATGTATTGGTACACTCCTTATCTATATTTGAACATTTAATTTTTGTGTCTACTTATATGTATAAATTTATGTATGTGCATGGATGATTGTTTAATAAATAGGCTTAAAGTAGTATATGCCAATCCAAGACATAATTAGTTAACGAGTCAACCAATGAATTGAACTCCCTTTCAATATGTTCATAAAAAATGAAATCAAATTCTCTCTCACGGAGACAAACCCTCAAATATTTTTGAAATAGGGTAGGATGGTAGATAGAATAAACATAATTTAATTTTGAAACCATGAGATGAGAGTCCAACCTAACAACCAATCGACGAATGCCCAAAGTTGAAGCTCCTAACATGAGTTTGATGACCACACTATATTCTGAAATGTTATTAGTTTTAGGACCCAAGAAAATGCCCCCTAAACTTACTAGCTCGTCCGTGGGTGAGAAAATTACCCTGGCAGCAAAAGCGGCGTTCTGGGTGGTATGACTAGGTCCATCCACATATCCAATATAGGAAGAGAAGATCGTTGACATCTACCAATCAAGTGCCAAGCATGATAAGAAGACCAAAAAGGAAATTCAATCAAAGGAAAAAAGAATATATCACATCACACTATGATACATATAGTACAAAAGAACTACATAGTGTAGAGCTTAGGCGTAGTACTTTTTTAAGTAGAGCCTATTGCGAGGCTCCGATAAAGTGTTTCCCTCATAGTAAACTAATTTATAGGCCCCTTTTTGAAGTGTGTGTTTAACTACATAGGGACCATGCCATAATTGTTTGAACTTTTATGCACCTAATTTGTCATGGTATTGGTCATAGAAAAAAACTATATCACCTTCCGAGAAAACATGAGGTCGCATAGTTCAATCGTATTCGATTTTTACTCGTTTTTTGTGTGACTCATTAGCCATAGTGGCTTCTCGGTGATGTTCATCAAGATATGAAAATTAAAATAGTCATTCTTCCTCGACGGAAGTGTTAGGGATAATTTCAACAACTAATTTTAATGAGGGTATTTCACATTCAATGGGAAGAAGTATTGCCTCCAACCCATAAACGAGTTGAAAAGGTGTGAAACCAGTGGCAGTTTTTGCAGAAGTTCGGTATGCCCACAATGCAAAAAATAGGATTAGATGTCGGTTTTATTTGTGTTTACCTACCACCATTTAGAGCATTGTATTAAGTACTTTGCTGATAGACTCAACTTGACCATTGGATTGGGGATAATAGGGAGAAGAGTGTTCATGGTCAAAATGCAATAAGACGACTAATTCAGTCATCATGTTATTACAAAAGTGTGATCCATGATCAATCACAATTGATTTAGGTACTCTGACCATGGAAATAATGTGGTTGAATACAAAAAGTGTTGCAGTTTTGGCGTCATTTGAAAAGGTAGACATAGCCTATGCACATTCGGTAAAATAATCAACAACCATAATAATTTGATTATGGCCGGTAGTAGAGGGATGTCTACATGTTGTGAAATATATCCCTCATTTGGAAAAGGGATCAACCGTGACTTCAGGATGTAAGGGAGTAGGATGAGCATGCATATTTTTTAAAAACATTTGGCATGGGTGGCACTTTTGGACCGCATTCATACAATCTTTAAATATTGCGGGCCAAAACTACCCATCCCGCAAAATTTTCTGGGCAGTGGCTAACCTAGAAAGATGGCCACCACATTCTCCAGAGTGGCAATCAATGATGATACATTCGAATTCTTCATGGATAAAATATTGATGCAAAACCATATCTACCGCATGACGATAAATAACATCACCCACAATAAGATAGTGGTGGGATTGATGGTGAATATGTTGGTATTCATATTCTGATAGTTCTAGCCGAAAATGTTGGTTTTGGAGATATATTAATATATCATCATACCATGGATCAGACTAGTCTATGAGAAACAAGGATTCATTAGGAAACAAATTTTGTACCATGGATTCGTCATGGACTTGGGGAAGGTCGGCCATCAATTCGGTGAATACCAAGGATTTTTTGGACTTGGCGAAGGAAAACTAAAGATAAAATTCTTGTAGAATAATAATCCATTTAGAGTATATACCTCCAAGTATCTGGCATGATATGATATATTTCATTGGGTTGGCATCAGATATAAAAGTGGTAGTTCGCAAGAGAATATAATGTCAAAAACACTGGACAGTAAAAACAACTGTCAGTTCCAACTTCGCAACATATACATAATGAAGTTCGACACCAACAAGGCCCTTAATGGGATAATAAATGACATGTTCATTTTGTTCATCATCAGTTTGGACAAGCACCATGTTGATGGTAGTCTCGGAAGTAGTGAGATACAGAAGGAAGTATCAATTATAATTGGGAGGGCTCAATAAGGGTGTTGATATAAGGGCACATTTTAAGCCATCGAACAAGCGTTGAGCTTGATCGTCCCAATTAAATGGGACTCCCTTCTTAAGTAATCACATAAAACCTTTGGTAATTTCCACATAGTTGGCAATGAAATGCTATAAACAGTTTTCTTTCCCCTACAAACTTTGAAGTTGGGCTATAGAATGAGGTGGATGCAAGTTTGTAATTTCCTCGACTTTCAAGGGATCAACTCTAATCCCAAACATGGACACGATGAAACCTAGAATACAACCATATTCCACAACAAAAATGCATTTGTGTGGGTTTAAACAAATGTTGTAATGTTGATAGCATAAAAAAACTTGTCACGGGTGATCTAAATGGTCTTTGTGCCTCCCAAATTTTGCGGGAAGGTCATCCAGTTATGGTTGTACAATATGCTTGATGTCGTGGAAAGCATAAGACATGGCCCATTGGAATGTTGCACTAGAATTTTTAAGACCAAAAGGTAACTTTTGATATGCAAAAGTTTCCCAATGGAAAATGAATGTTGTTTTGTGCTGGTATTCCGAGATTATCTCAATTTTATTATAGCCAAAGAATCCATCCATGAACGAAAAAACTTCACATCCAACACAATCATCGATAATTTGGTTGATGAAGGGGGTAGGATAATTGTCTTTCAGACAAACCTTGTTTAAATCCCTATAATCAACACATACTCAGATAGTGACATATTTCTTAGAAACAAGTACAATGTTTGATACCCATTCAGTCAGGGGCACTGGATAAATGAAACCAACATTTAACAGTTTTCAACTTTCGCCTTGATGGTTGCAACTTTCCAAGGGTGGACTAGTCAGAGCCTCTATCAAACAGGATAGGATCTGGGGTAGGTCTTAATTTTATTTACGAAAATGCGAGGGTCTATTCCAGGAATTTCTTCGTAAGACCAAGAAAATATATCGCGGAAATTTTTAAATAGGGTAGTGTAATGTTCAATTTGTTGAGGGGAGAAAACTACACCTATATGGATTTGTTCCACAATCCCAGTTTTTACTGAAATTTCAATTGAAATAGTTTTTGAGATGTTCCTTAGGTTACCTTCAGATAAAAAGGATTGTGAAATGTAATGTAGTTGGGATTGATCACAGACATCAGTCAAAACTAGGGTTTGAATGTGTGTCTCAACTCTTTCCTGATCAAGAAGGAAAGATGATCAATGATGTGAATATTCCCATGGTCTATCTCCTAGGGTCATGACTTCCATTATGGCCTCGTCTGAAGGTAATACATGATTTAGGAAGTCATGCAAAGAGGAGGTAGGGTTAACCCAGTAAGGCAAAGAGAACTAATCTAGTTCCTCATCCAGTAGGAGACTAAGAACATGGTCAATAAATTCTCATGTTGATTGTATAACTGAATACGATAATTTAGACAGTCACAATGACATAGTGGCTCTGTAAGGGGAGCACCCAAGGATCCTAAGAGCCAAGGGATTTTTGGTGATAGAAGAGATCATGTTCACGGGAGCTATATGGGTAGTGTTGGGTGCAGGAAGGGGGAATATCCCCATAAGATATGAAACTTTGAACATACTTACCCTAACACTTTTGTATCCCTAAGAAGAATCAATTATAAAAGTCACGTTGGTGATATGGTTAGCTCACAAGTTGGGTGTGAAATAATTGAGTTGGTTGATGTTAACTATCTTTCCTTAATGGGGAAAATGTATGATGTGAAAGATAGTGGATGCAACAACCTTCATTGCATAGAACCAAGTGCGACCCAAGAGAAAATTATAGTCGAGTGTGGTGTCTACTACTTTGACTTCTACGAAGATAGTCTTTCCCTAAAGCTCAATGTATAATGAGGTGAGAATTCCATGGGGTTTCAAAAAATGTCCATCAAAATATTTTAGGATGGTTTGAGATGTAGTGAGATGAGGAGAACCAAGGGATTTCCAACATGAAAAAGACATAATGAAAGTGTTTGCTCCTTCATCGATCACGCTATGAAAGATATTCTTGTTAAGACATCCAGTTGTTATTTACAATGTAAGTTGGTGTGAGAGACCTGACTCGCTATGTTCTGTGTCAAAGGAAATAATGTTTAGCTTTGAAGCATCGATTCCCCCTATGGATGATAGCAAGGGTTTCCACTATGAAGGAAAACCCTGCAATACTTCAAGTGCTGACATGGCACATGGTGTTTGGGCTAGATCTTCCACTATACTATAGTGTTGAGTTGCTCAATCATTTGGATTATTGGTATTTTGTCAAAGTACCCCTTTTGGAGGGCGGATTGCAGGTTTGAAAGTTGGTTTCTCTAATGTGAGAGGGCCATTGGGTGGTGTATTTGATGGAGGATCCTTAGATGAAGGTTCCCCTTCTTGGTAGTCATAGTTCTTCGCTTTGGTGGATAGTGCCACAATAGATTTAACCATCAATATTTGTGGTTAAGGACCCTGTGTTTCCCCCAGGTGTGGGTGCAGGGGCTTGTGCTACCATTTATTATTGTTGGGGGGGAAATGATTGGTTAATACTACTGGTTGGGAAGGAGATCCCCCTCGCTTAAGGTATTGATGAAACTTGGCAAGGAGAGGGAAGTCTTTGGTGAAGTGGTACTCCTTACATACTATGCAAGGACATTTTTCCTTTCTTTTTTTTTCCCCCAACATTTGGGTCTTGCGTTTTTTGGCTTGTCTTCTTAGAAGAATTCTTTTTCTTTTTCTTCTTCTTCTTCTTCTTATTTTTCTTATTTCCTTCAGGTTTTTACAGGTTTTTGGGTGTGGTGGACTGCACCGTGTTTACCTCGAAGGTTTGAGAATGGATCTAAGTTGAGGTGGTTGTGGGCATAGAAGAGGTGGGAATTGCTAGCTATAGTTGATTGACTAAGTTTCCCAATAAATTGTCCAACTATAATGGAAGATACCAAACCGACCATACCACTGACATGGGGTCCGAGTGTCAATTGAGGAGTATCGGTCGATGGTCGAGGAGCATGGGGAATAATGTTGTAGAGTGTGTCAGAATAGGAATACATCAAGTCCAAATATTGTGCATGACTGACCGTCTGCTCTTTGGTGACAACACCTCACATGGAGTCATATGTAGCGATGGGTGGTAGGAGTGACTTGCTAAACCAATCTTCCAAGAGTTAGTCCATAATTGTATCTTTAATTAATTTTCACTGTAGTCTCCATTCTTGAATGTGATCTTCTCATGAGATAAGAGGACGAGAAGCATACCCGATATTTTGATGGTTGTCCCTGGATGATCTTTGGTCGTTCACTCCTTTGAAGATATCCTTCACTTTCACAAACATGGGTCTGCATACATGAGGACACCAATAAATACCTCTCACAAGATCAAATTAACATGTACTAATCATTGATAGCTCTAATAATATGACATAAAAACATGAAAATATTAACTCTCTATAAAGATTATAATCACTATATGCAATCAATTAGAGGGGAAAATCATGTGCATATTTTATTAATAAAGTAAAAAGCTTCTTAAAAACAAATAGTTTGATGAAGCTTCTCCCAATTTCATTTCCCGAGCTCCATAATCAATTTGACATTATAAGTTTACTCTTTCTTTTCCTCCCTTTTTCCCATGAGAGACCCTCAATGTATAGGATGAAAGAGATGAGATGGTGGATAACTCTTAGACAATCAAAATAACAAGTTTATTGAGGTCGAATTATGAGAAATCTGAGCTTGATCCCATCTTGTTCTAACCATTCCCAATTTGAGAGTAACAAACCTGATCGTGCCCTACATTCCTACAGAATGTGACTGGTTGTGATTTGCATGAAGGCAAGACACAACCATCAATTTGGGTCATGATCTGTAAAAGGATGGCTCACGACCAGGAAAAAGGATGGTGTATACTCAAGGGAAAAGTGACATAACTCAGTGTTTCAGCCTGCTAACCTCTAGAGAATATCCATCAGGTAATCAGGTGGCAAATAAATGTATAACAAATCCCTAGTAGGAATCCCAAGTCTTATGGGTGAATGCATAAGTGTAAGGAATGTTTTTGGTTGTAATTGCATGCACACAATAGAATGCATAGTTGTGTGTTGTGAACCCCTTTCCTTAAGGAAACCCACACATTTATCTTGTATTAGCTTATTTTTCTTGAAAAATTAAAAAAATCACCTGTGTTTATGAAATGTCATGAAACTTTTTTGGGGTTTTGGGGAGATGGGATTTATCCATATGTTTTACCTTTTAGAGGTAACATGAATAGACTTAAGGTCCTATAAACACATGAAAACATAATTTATATTTTTTAATTCATGTTTGAAATTGAATTGTCCTCTTATTCTTGTGATTTAGAGGAAACTTTTCCTAGTTCATAATCTAGGAGTAAATTGACTATTGTACCTCTATATTCTTTGCCTATTCTAAATATTTCGAGTACATTAGTGATAAAGAGTATGTTCATGCTCCATACAATCATGGTTAGGAAGAGTGCTGAAAAACCTCATCTATACCTTTTTGAGAAGTTTGTGTTGTTGTTGGTCAAAGTGTTTGAAGATCTGTTTAAAACAAAGGGTAGTAATTCTAGGAAATGAACAACGTAGACTCGTAGTTGATATATTTGATGTGAGAATTCATTTATAGGATGCATCTAGGTACATGACTTTGTTTACTATTTCATAACAATAATTCTCAGTTAATTATGATGAATATTCTGGTAGTGAAAGTAATGATATATGGATTGTTTTTGTGTGAAAGGAACCAATAGGTTGGGAAGTGAGGTTTGGCAATTTACATTAGTTGAAACATAATTCCAACAACTTGATTGAAGATACTTCAAATCGTGAGCCAACAAAATGAAGAAAAAATGGTCTTAAAAATATTTTTATAAATTGATTTTGAATTTAAAAAGTAATATATGAAAGATTTTTCTAATTCCATCTATATGGTGGATTATCATACTTAATGATTAAGGAATATATATATATGGATGGTGGATTATCATACTTAATGATTAAGTCAATTTTATACTTAATAATTAAGGATTATATATATATATATACACACACGAGAGGTAAGAACCCTCCTATAACTCATTCTTAGATACTATTTTCAAGATTGATCATACTTTGACATTGGGTTATGGATTTTAGAATGTTACTTGATATGATGGTATATGTATTATGTTTTTATATGAATTACATTATGCAAGTAATGTTGAATGAATGTCGAATGATTAGTGTGCTTTTAGTTTGATGATGATGTGAATGAAAAGGGTAATGAATTTCAACTTACCTTGCTATTATTGAAAATATATTTAAATACATATACAAAAAAAATAGTTCCATTTTGAATATTTTTGTAGTAAATTAATGTAGTGTTGATATGAGCACTACATATGGTATCAAAACATGGTTACAATGTTAGGGCTATTGAACCAACATGCTTGTTGGCATTCCTTATTAATGTATGATCATTTCATGTATATTGTTGCTTTCACGAATTGTGTATTAAGATCAATAGATTATGGTCAAGTGGAAGGAATGCCCTTTTGCTTTTGTTTTAGATTTATAATAGTGTAATGTACTCAGGATAGTTTAGATAATCCAATAATTTTTTTAAATATTATGAATTTTCTATAATGATTTATATATGTGCAATGTGGCCCTATTGGGATTATGGTCAAGTGGAAGGAATGTCCTTTTGCTTTTGTTTAAGCTTTATAATAGTGTAATGTATATTTTAGACAATCCAATATTTTTTTTAAATATCATGAATCTTTTATAATGATTTATATATATGCAATGTGGCCTTATTGGTATATGAATTCTTAATGAAGTGTTCCATATTGTCAAAAAACCATTATTGCAATTAGAGCCATATATGTTTAGTGTACAAAGAATAATTTTTTTTCTATTATGACTTGGTGATCTAAAACAGATCCTTACTTGATAGCTTAAGATGTTTTAAAATTAACAATTGTGTGCATATAAGGTATATAGATTTGGAAGACAAGGTGGAGAGACTATAATATATATTTAAAATAGTGGAAAATAATGAGTTCAAACCTAACATGAAAGAACTTATAAACTACTAATGACCTTAAGACAAGATCTTTACATGTTTATTAAGTATAGTATTCCTTAGAACAAGTAAAAGAAAGTAATGTTTTCTGACCTTATAATTTTGAGAAAAGATTAAAAAAAGGAGATGGCTTTTGAAGAAGGATTATGAGAAATTGTAATTGGTTAATTATGGTCTATACCATAAAATTATAATGGTAATTATGCATGGAATTGAGAATTTAACCTAGTGATGTTTCCTCAGATTTGTAGGAATGTGACAAATGGATAAGTGTGAGATGCATTATTCCTCAATATTATACATATATAAATACATAGTCATGACCTTTGGATTTGTATTCCAAGAGGTCTCTTGGACTTCTAATGAAAGTTCCTATCACTTGATGTTACATATTCCTATGCAAGTGACTATTACCATAACCCTAGCGGATTAGGTTTCCAACATTCCCCCCCTTAATCTGAAGGGGTGCATGTGAGTCCAAGGTGAGAGTTGAAATATGAAATTGGGCAACTAAAATCTAGAGGTGTGTAGTTGTTAATGGTTGAATGCGCTCTTTGAATATTGTGGTTTTAGGATGACCACAAACCAAAAGGCTAACATAAGTTGATGTCTTCTACTAAATGGTGGTGGTGGTTTAAGGAACACCACAAACCAATATGGTGGTTTAAGGATGACCACAAACTCTGGAACTTGGTCGTGGGATGCTATAAGTATGGATTTTGTTATGGGATTGCTAAGAACCCAGAGGGGAAATGATTCAATCTTTGTGGTGGTTGACATATTTTCAAAGATGGCACATTTCATACCATGTCACAAAACTAGTGATGCTACCCCCATAGCGAATTTGTTTTTCAAGGAGATTGTGAGATTGCATGGGTTACCCAGGAGTATAGTCTCAGACAGAGATAACAAATTTTTGGGACACTTTTGGAGGACTTTGTGGAAGAAGCTGGGAACAAATTTGTCTTTTATTTCAACATATCACCCTCAAAAATATGGACAGACCGAGGT
Source organism: Picea sitchensis (assembly GCA_010110895.2). Classification (NCBI taxonomy): domain Eukaryota; kingdom Viridiplantae; phylum Streptophyta; class Pinopsida; order Pinales; family Pinaceae; genus Picea; species Picea sitchensis. The sequence continues at coordinate 26,902 of SNQJ01S0019911.1, forward strand.
GTTGAATAGAAGCTTAGGGAATCTGCTAAGGAGTTTGGTAACTAAACAAAATAGTCGGTGGGATCAAGTATTTCCTCAAGCAGAATTTGCATATAATGAAACACTAAACAAGAGTATTGGTAAGATTCCATTCCAGATAGTATATGGAATGCATCCGAGAGGAATTTCAGAATTGAGATATTTGGGACAAATTGGATTTCAAAGTGAAATAGCAGAGGATTTCATTGTAGAGATGCAGAAGTTGCATGATCAAATCAAAAGATAGTTACAATATAGCAGGCAAAGATACAATAACATAGAAGACTAGAGGAGAAAATAAGTGAATTTTGAGATTGGAGATCAAGTCTTGGCACATTTGAGGAAGGAAATATTTCCAAGAGGGAAATATAATAAGTTGAAGATGAAGAAGATAGGCACTTGTAAAATCCTCAGAAAATTTGCTACAAATGCTTATGAGATTGAACTGCCAGAGGACATAAAAATTTCACCAATATTTAATGTGGAAGACGTATACCCTTACAAGATGGATGAAACATAAGGGGAAAATGATCAAGAGGATATTCAGTGGAAGTGACATATGCCCATAGCAGAAAATACGTAGATAGAAACGATTTTGGATCAGAGAGTTGCTAAGAAAACCAGGAGGAAAGTTTACTATGAATATCTAGTTAAATGGGAGAATCATCTAGCAGAAGGTGCCAGTTGGATAATTGAAGCCGATATCTAGAAGCATGGAAAGACAATGGAGGAGCTCATGGATAAGAGCCCATGAATTGTTTTTTCCATAGGAGTATGATGCAGGAGCATCATTGTCATCAATTAATGAGGCAAAGTGGAAGACGACTCAGCATCCAACGTAGCGCACTAAACTAGTTTGGATTCCAAGGAGGGCACCTCACTTTAATATTTTGAAAGAATTGTAATTAAAGATCCCAAGAGATCTTGAAGCTAGATCCATTGTATGTTCTCCAGGGGATTGTATTTTCTTTTAATGTGTGTAGGATTATGCACCTTTTGAGCGTTGACTCATATCTAGATTGTAATATTCATTTATTTTAATAAGCCTAGTAGTGGGATGCTTTTAATTATGATATGAAAGCACTAAGATAGTCTGGAGGGAAGGCTCGTGACTCCCCCTCATGTATAAATCAATGTAATATATACCCAAAGGAGGTTGTTAATAGTCGTTGAAGAAGAAGCTGAGAGTTGTAGAGAGCTGTTGAAACCCTTGTAAATATTTTTTGAAGGAATAAAAAGGAAGAGATGATTGCTTTCAATTTTTTATCTTGCTTGTATTTAAGTAACTTGGTAAATTCTATGTTATTTATCTTTGTGTTTCATGTATGTGTGTGCATATAAATGTCTTGTTGAATTAATCCTTAGTGTAAATTTAAGTTTCAATTGTTTCTCTTATGAAATCTTGGTGCAAGGAGTGCAAAGTGCCCACGTAAGGAGTGCAGAGGTTGAATCGTTACAGGTTTAGAAGCTCAGGAGAGATTGCATAATTTTATGCAGAGCGAGTGCAAGGAGTGTGCCTATAATCGGAGGAGTATAAAATGTCAGAGGGGATACCAGTGAAAAGATTGTGTGGAGTCGACACTTTGTTAAGTGTTGAGAAAGATAAGAGGAGAGATAGCGCAAGGAGTGTGCATGTGACTTCTTTAATTCCCAAGCTCAATGAGGGAAGCGCAAAGCGTGCACCACGGTCAAAGTATTTCAAGAGAAAATCTCATGAGGGAAGTGCAAGGTGTCTGCCAAAGAGTCTAAGTCCTTCAAGTAACAAAGCTCAATGAGGGATAGCAGGAATAACTCCCCAAAGAGAAGAAATATATTTGTTTACAAGTGAGCAAATGAGATATTTCTGGGAAGTATAAGAACCCCTCACAGTCGTCAGATCAAGGAAAGGAGCGCAGACGTTAAGCCCCTGAGTCCTTCAAACTTCGTTGCTCCGATAGTTTTTAAGTGTTTGTTGTAAAGGAGGAAAAATCCCCAAAGATCGAAGCCCCAGAATGAATCTACGTTGTATATCACTGAGAGAAGTGTGATTCGTTGGATCCCCGAGTGGTTCAGAGATTTGGAACTCTAGGAGAAGTTGGTAGTTGTTGAACAAAGTGAAGAATTCCCTGAAGTATTGAAGTCCGGAGTCAATCTGGATCGTTGGTTGTCGGGAACACGTGTACACATATTATTGAGTATCTAGAAGTCCGACTATCCAAAGGATTGTGAGTCAAAGTTTCTTTGGCATGAAAAGTCTCGAAGTCCTGAAGCCCGGAGTCAATCCTGGTCATTCATTATCGAGGACAAGTGGATAGTGGATCTCTACCCTTCACCAGTTCGGCGTTCGACAATTCGGGAGGCAGTGTGTGTTGGAGTCTTAGAACTCTTGAAGCCTGGAGTACCTGAGTGAATCACATTCATCGGTTGTTGGAGAAGTGTGGATCGTTGATCCCAGACTATTGGAGAGTTTTCCACTTCAACATTCAAGGGATTTGAAGCATAGTGTTAGTAGATCTTCTGAAGCCCGAAGTTCCAGAGTGCTAGTTCAACATTCGGGGGATTTGAAGTGTATTGTGGGAAGATCTTCTGAATCCCAAAGCTCTGGAGCACCGAAGTTACCTCTTTCAAAACTTAATCCCCAAGTTTTAGGCCCGAGGTCACATGAAGACTCCGTTGGAGTAAAAAGACCCTTGCAAACCTGAATTTTCGCATGGGAAAGGAAGAAAAGGCATGTGGAAAAGAATTCTAAGGGTTCTATAGGGACCCAAGAGTCACTTCGGCTCCTGTGTAAATAAATCCTAGACCAGGAGGTCGCGCGAGCCCAGGGGGGGCTTGCATCAAGTGGTATCAGAGAAGGAATAAGCTTTGTAAGAAGAACATTTAAAATCATGCCGCCAAGGAGACACAGGGAGAGACCTGTAGTAATTGTAGCCATGGAGGAGAAAATGAGACAACTTTGTGCAAGGTTGGAAGCCATGGAAACAACACAAAGGAGAGCATGAGAGACTGGTGATGTCAGTTAAGTTGAAAGAGAATATATAGAAGCAGAAGAAGTTGTAGGATAATAAGCAGTAGAGGAGTGATTGTTGAGAGTTTTTGTCAAGCTGGGAACCAGAGAAAAGATGGAAGTCTCGATGTATGAAGGTAATTTGAACATAGAATAATTGTTTGACTGGATAAGAGCTTTAGACAAGTACTTTGACTATGAGGAGATTGATGATGAGAAGAAAGTAAAGCATGCGGTGACCATATTGAGGGGACATGCAGCTTTATGGTGGGACGAGTTGCAAGCCGACATAAGGAGGAAAGGTAAGTCGAAGATTAAGAATTGGGATAGAATGGTAGCTAAGATCAAGGCTAAATTCATACCCAAGGATTATAGTTGAATCTATTCAAAAGGCTATAGAATCTTAGACAGAAAGGTTTGTTGGTGAAGTATACTGAAGAATTTTATAAGTTGAATATAAGAGCAGGACATAGAGAGAATGATGAAGATAAGGTTTCTAGGTATATAAATGGATTGAGGTATTTAATCTAGGTTGAGATTAGTATGATGAAAATGAGTACTATAGAATATGCTTATCAGGTATCCCTGAAGGAAGAAGAAAAAATGACAAGGAATAAGAGTCAGAGAGGCAGGGGAAAGAGTCCTAACAGAGGAAGAGGAATCACCAGAGAAAAATTATAGAAATTCAGGGGAGAGGCTGGAGTATTTAATAGTCAGACAGAGAGAGGAGGAAGTTCTAGAGGAGGATACTCTAGAGGAAGAAATCATTTTCCAAGAGATAGAGGAAGAAGCATAGGAGGAGAAGTGAAGTGTTATGCTTGTGGGAAAACAGGGCACATGTCTTGGGAATTTCTTGAAAATAAGAATGCAGGAGTTAAAGAAGCACACATTTTTGAAGAGTAGCAGAGAAATGTGGAGACAGAGATGAAAGTAGAAGCATCTAAAAAAGGAATATCCCTCATGATTAGGAAAGCTCTCGTAAATCCAAAAAAAGAGGTACGAGAACTAGTCTAGAGAAACAATTTATTTATAACTGCTTGCAAAACCAGAGATAGAGTGTGCAAGGTGATCATAGACAGTGGAAGCACTAACAACTTGGTATCCATGGAGATGGTGGAAAAGCTAAAGTTGGAGATGACAACACATCTGAGTCCGTACAGGGTGTTGTCATTGCATAAAGGACATCAAGTCATGGTAAGTCAACCGTGTAAAGTTGAGTTTAAAATAGGTAGTTACAGGGATGAAGTTTTATGTGATGTCATACCCATGGATATTTTTCATTTTCTGTTGGGGATACCATGGAAATATGATAGGAATATCATACATAACGGGAGGAAAAATACGTATACCCTTGAGAAAAATGGGTGTAAGAGTATGTTGTTTCCATTAGAGGATAAGGGAGTCAAAGATGAGGCTAGTCCTAGTATACTTCTCATGAGTGGGAAGGAACTCTTGAAAGACGTCAAGAAATACCAAGAAATGTAGTTTGTTGTTATAGGTAAGTCGAGAGTCATCCTTGAAAGAACTTCTATGGATGATTTTCTTGTGAAAGTTCAGGATTTATTGAATGAGTTTGTTGACATTGTGGTAGATGAGTTACCTCATACTTTACCACCCATCAAAAGTATCAGTCATCATATTGACCTTATTCTGGGAGGAAGTTTTCCAAACAAAGCAGCATATACATTAACTCGTCGGGAGAATGAAGAGGTCAAGGAGCAGGTCCAAGAGTTGTTGGATAAAGGTATGATCAGAGAAATCTTTAGCCTATGTGTAGTACCAATTGTGTTGAGTCCAAAGAACAATGGAGGTTGGAGAATGTGCACAGATTCCAGAGCCATCACAAAGATAACCATTAGGTAAAGATTTCCTTTACCTAGAATGGATGATTTAATGGATTGTTTGAGTGGAGCTAGTTATTTCTCCAAGATAGACTTAAAGAGAGGTTATCATCAGATAAGAATGAGAGAGGGATGTGAATGGAAAACAACATTCAAAACAAATGAAGTATTGTATGAGTGGCTCGTTAAGTCATTTGGATTAATGAATGCACCAAGTAAGTTCATGAGGTTAATGAATGTAGTTCTCAAAGATTTTATTGGGAAGTTTGTGATTGTTTATTTAGATGATATTCTAGTTTTCAGTAAGACTGAAGAGGAGCATTTAAGACACTTGAAGATGGTGTTAAAAAGGTTGCAGCGAGAAAATTTGTTGGTGAACTTGAAGAAATGTTCTTTTATGAAGAAAGAACTTGTGTATTTCAGATTTTTAATATCTTCAAATGAATTGAAGATGGATCCAGAAAAGGTGAGGGCTATAAGAGAGTGGCCTTCTCAAAGAAGTGTGTTTGAGGTACGAATTTTTCATGGGTTAGTGAGTTTTTAGAGAAAGTTCATTAGGAATTTCAATAGTATTTGCGCACCCATACTAGATACTATAAAGAAGGAACATGGTTCTTTTGACTAGACAAAATAAGTCGATAAAGGATTTATAGTGTTGAAAGAAAATATAATAGAACAACCTATTTTAGTTCTGCCAAACTTTAGGAAGACTTTCCAGGTCAAATGTGATGCAAGTGGAGTGGCCATTGACGCAGTTTTAAGTCAAGATGATAAGCATGTTGCTTATTTCAGTGAGAAGTTGAATGATGCTAAGAAGAGGTATTCAACATATGACAAGGAATTTTATGCTATAATTCAAGCTTTGAAAAAGTGGAGACATTATCTCATTTCAAAGGAGTTTATTTTTTATATTGACAATCAATCTTTGCAGCTCATAACCAGATAAGAGAAAATGAACCAGAGACATGCCAAATGGGTAGAATTCATGCATAATTTTAATTTTGTCATTAATCATATTAATGGGAGTGCTAACAAAGTTGCATATGATTTGAGGAGGAGATGTTTAATCTTGCAGGAATTCCAAGTGAAGACTTTGGGATTTGAGCACCTCAAGGAGATGTACCAGGAATACCCAGACTTCAAGGAAGCTTACAAAGCATGTGAAAATAGTTTGTTGACGGATAGACATCAATGGATGGAGTATATGATCCAAGAAGGATTCAAAGGAAGTCTATTGTGTATCCCAAGATGCTCAATGAGGGACAATTTGTTAAAGGAAAAACATAGTGGGATTGGTTGGACACTTTGGCCATAATAAAACATATGTGCAGTTGAGTTCTTCATACTATTGGCCAGGTATGAGGTCTAATTTGAAGAAGTTCATGGACATATACAAAATTTTCTAGTACACTAAAGGAAGGCAACAGAACACGGGATTGTATCAACCATTTCCTATTCTAGATAGGCCATGGGATGTTATAAGTATGGATTTTGTTCTGGGATTGCCAAGAAACTAGAGGGGAAACAATTCAATCTTTGTGGTGGTTCACATATTTTCAAATATGGCACATTTCATACCATTTCACAAAACTAGTTATGTTACCCACATAGAGAATATGTTTTTCAAGGAGATTGTGAGATTACATGGGATACCCAGGAGTATAGTCTCAGACAGAGATACCAAATTTTTGGGACACTTTTGGAAGACTTTGTGGAAGAAGTTGGGAATGAAATTTTCTTTTATTTCAACATATCACTCTCAGACATATGGGCAGACTGAGGTGGTCAACAGAAGCTTAGGGAATCTGCTAAGGAGTTTGGTAACTGAACATAACAGTCAATGGGATCATTTTTTTCCTCAAGCGGAGTTTGCATATAACAACTCACCAAACAAGAATATTGGTAAGATTCCATTCCAGATAGTATATGGAATGCATCCGAGAGGAATTTTAGAATTGAGAGATTTGGGGCAGATTGAATTTCGAAGTGCAAGAGCAGAGGATTTTGCTGCAGTGATGCAGAAGTTGCATGATCAAATCAAAAGACAACTAAAGGATAACAGCCAGAGAAACAAAAACAGAGTAGACCAGAGGAGAAAAGAGGTGAATTTTGAGATTGGAGATCAAGTCTTAGCACACCTGAGGAAGGAAATATTTCCAAGAGGGAAATATAATAAGTTGAATATGAAGAAGATAGGCCCTTGTAAAATCCTCAGAAAATTTGCTACAAATGCTTATGAGATTGAACTGCTAGAGGACATTGAAATTTCACCAATATTTAATGTGGGAGACTTATACCTTTACAATATGGATGACACATAAGGGACATATGATCAAGAGGATATTCAGTGGAAGCAACAGATGCCCATAGCAAAAAATCCACAGATAGAAAAGATTTTGGATCAGAGTGTTTCTAAGAAAACCACGAGGAAAGTTTACTATGAATATCTAGTTAAATGGGAGAATCATCCAACAAAATATGCCAGTTGTATAACTGAAACCGATATCTATAAGCATGGAAAGATAGTGGAGGAGCACATGGAAAGGAGCTCGTGAATTTTTTTGTCCAGAGGAGTATGATGCAAGAGCATCACCATCGTCAATTAATGAGGCAAGGTGGAAGATGACTCAACATCCAACGCAACGCACTAAACTGGTTTGGATTCCAAGGAGGGCACGCCACTTTAATATTTTGAAAGCATTGTAATTAAATATCCCGAGAGATCTTGAAGCTAGATCCATTGTATGTGCTCTAGGGGACTGTATTTTCTTTTAATGTTTGTAGGATTGTACACCTTTTGAGCGTCGACTCATATTTAGATTGTAATAATCCTAGTAGTGGGATGATTTTAATTATGATATGAAACCACTAGGATAGTTTGGAGGGAAGGCTCGATAAGCCCCCTCATGTATAAATCAATGTAATCTGTTCCCAAAGGAGGTTGTTAATAGTTATTGAAAGAAGAAGTTGAGAGCTGCAGAGAGATGATGAAACCCTTCTAAATACTTGTTGAAGGAATATAGAAGAAGAGAGGATTACTTCCAATTTCTGAGCTTGCTTGTATTTAAGTAACTAGGTAAATGATATGTTATTTATCTTTGTGTTTCATGTATGTGTATGCATCTAAACGGCTTGTTGAATGAATCCTTAGTGTAAATTTAAGTTTCAATTGTTTATCTTCTAAAATGTCGGTGAAAGGAGTGCCCACGCAAGGAGTGCGGAGGCTGAACCATTACAAGTTTAGAAGCTCAGGAGAGACTACGTAATTTTACACAGAGTGAGCGTGCACCTATACTCGTAGGAGTATAAAATCTCAGAGGGGAGACCAGTGCAAAGAGTGCGCGGAGTCGACACTTTGTTAAGTGTTGAGAAAGCTCAGAGGAGAGATAGCGCAAGGAGTACAAAATTGAATTATTTAAGTCCAAAGGTAAAGGAGGGAAGTGCAGAGTGTTTTCCAGAGTCAAATTATTTCAAGAGAAAATCTCAGGAGGGAAGCACAAGGTGTGCGCCAAAGATTTTAAGTCCTTCAAGTAACAAACCTCGAGGAGGGATAGCGGGAATAAATCCCTAAAGAGAAGAAATATATTTGTTTACAAGTGAGTGGATGAGATCTATTTGGGAAGTATAAGAATCCATCACAGTCATCGAATCAAGGAAAGGAGCATGGACGTTAAACCCCCAAGTCCTTTGGACTTCATTGCTTCGATAGTTTTTAAGTGTTTGTTGTAAAGGAGGCAAAAGCCTTGAATCCTGAAGCCACGGAGTGAATATACGTTGTAGATCACTGGGAAAAGTGTGAGTCATCAGATCCCCGAGTGGTCTGATGATTCAACACTCTAGGAGAAGTTGGTAGTTGTTGCGCAAAGTGAATAATTCCCCGAAGTCCTGAAGCCCGAAGTTAATCTAGACCGTTGGTTTTCGGGCACACGTGTACACAAATTATCAAGTATCTGGAAGTACGACTATATAGAGGATTGTGAGTCAAAGTTTCTTTGGCATGAAATTTCCCGAAGTCTCGAAGCTCGGAGTCAATCCTGGTCGTTCATTATCGGGTACACGTGGATCATGGATCTCCTCCCTTCGTCAGTTCAACATTCGACAATTTGGGAGGCAGTGTGTGTTGGAGTCTCAGAACTCCCAAATCCTGGAGTACTAGAGTGAATCACAGACGTTGGTTGTTAGAGAAGTGTGGACCATCGATCCCATATTGTTTGTCATTTTTCTAGTTCGACGTTCGAGGGATTTGAAGCGTTGTGTTAGCAGATCTTCCAAATCCCAAATTTCCGGAGCGCCAGTTCGCTAGTTCGACGTTCAAGGGATTTGAAGTGTATAGTCAACATATCTTCTGAAGCCCGAAGAACTGGAGCACCAAATTTGTCGCCTTCAAAACTTAAGCCCCAGGTTTTAGGCCCGAGGTCTTGTGAAGACTTCGCTGGAGTAAAAATACCCTTGCGAACCTGAATTTTCACGCAGGAAAGGAAGAAAATGCATGTGGAAAATAATTCTAAGGGTTTTGTGGCGACCTGAGAGCCACTTCGGCTCTTGTGTAAATCGATCCTAGACCAGGAGGTCACACAAGCCCGGGGGGGTTGCATCACCTTCTTTATACTTTAAGGTAGTCTTCCATACATCAATTTGTTCAATTGGTACCTAGTGGTAGCTTGAATTGAGATCAATATTAAAAAAAAACTTGGCATCCTTGAGCTGATCGAGAATATTGTCAATTCAAGGGATTGGACATCGGTTCTTGAATATGATTTTGTTGAGAGTTTTTTAATCAATACAAATTCTCCATATCCCATCATTATTTTGCACATAACACAATTGGGCTCCCACAAGGTGAGGATCTCGATTGAATGTGTCCCTTTTGGATAATATATTGGATCTGACGTTTGATTTCTTCATTCTCTATAATATATCCTTTATATATTGGGCTATTACGTAAAAGATCATAAGGTATCAAATAAATTGAATGCTTGACCTAGAAGTGCAAGGGCACCCTTCTAGGTGAAGTAACTATATATGTGTATTCTTCCATTATCTTGTTCACCTACTTTCATTATGTAGAGAGAGATCATGTAGAGGATGTGGCCATTGCAGTGATATTTTATTCACATTCCAACTGAATCATGAAGATAATAGATCTCCTAATCTAAGAGATTTCCTTCTTTCACTGCTTCACTAAGATCAAGGAAATTATGGTATTTGTAACTACCTCTAGTACCATGTAGCGTTGACCTCCCAAAATAAAAATGATATCGTGGGACCTACAATTGTAAACAAAATGATGAGTCCACATATGGAGTTGTCCTAAAAGAACATCACAAACATCAAGTGGGGAAACATCACATAATACCACATCTTTGAAGGGATTAATATCGTAGGGTAGAAATCATAATTGATTGATGTATATGTCTTGTCCCTATCTTAGCTAATTGATGGTATAGGGTTGGGGGTGTGACATTATTGGAAACGTCAAACTCTTGTTTACCTTGTCTAAGATCATGTTCTTCTATCTATTTTTGTTAGCAATGAAATATAACAGAGACCCCTTCACCCACATATGTGAATGGAAGAGGTGCTCACCTTCCTCAAGTTCCTTTGTCCCTTCTAGTTGGATCTTTACAGTTGTATGATAGTATTGGGTTCTATGTCAATTATCTACAAAGAAACAACAAAAAACATATTTATCTAATACCACTAATATGGATTACGTAGAGAATGAAATGAAGGAAGCATATAAATGGAAACACATAGAGATATTGCAAAGAACACATTAATATAGTGAAACCCTAATTCTATTAATGAATGAAATGGAGAAAGACTGCAAAATGCAAAGCAATACAAACTAGTTAGAATGGTGGTAGCTTATCTCTGAAGAGAGATGTGTAAGCTATGCTCATTTGCGAGAAGACATTACAAGATGCCAAAATTACCTTTTAACATAAAGTATGATTCCCTAAGATGCAAAAAATCTTAATATCCAAAACCCTAACCTTAGGAAATGATGTGGAAAAATCAATGTGGGCCCCAAGGAGGCTAGTTGATACATCAATTTCCCAAGGCCATAACTTATGCATACAAACTCCATTTAGGGAATTTCTTGGACCATTAAAAAGCTTAATCCAAAATATATCTCTTTGATAGGGAACACAATAAAATATTTGGTGGCCTATGTCAACTACCAAAAATGCAAGGGAAATTCCCAACAAACACACCATAAGCTCAAGACTTGAAAAAATGTAGTAGAACTGCTAAGATGTGGAACCGTTTTGAGTTAGTGGAAAGGGTGGGTGTCCACTAATATCCACCTAGATCACTCTTAGCTTCCATCGACACTTTTGGAGATTATTCATAGTGATTTGTATGGTCATTTCCCCTCTACTTCCTTACATGGTCACAAGTATTTTTTGCATGATTTTTATAGGTGCAATTGGGTTTATTTTCTTTCTTGTAAAAGCAAAAGTTTCAATAATTTTTTGTTTTTTAAGCCCTTGTTGAATTTTATTTTTTTTAAGTTTCAATAATTTTTTGTTTTTTAAGCCCTTGTTGATTTATTTTTTTTGTTATCACATACATAGACTTAGATTATAATAGAGGTGAATTTGTTAACAAGTAATTCATTGGTTTGTGTTCGTTAGAAGGAATATATGTGCAACACATTGTCCCTAATACATTACAACAAAATGATGTCATTGAGAAAAATAACCAAACCTTAATGGAAATAGACAATTGCATGATTTAGTCCAAGAATATGCTCCCTATGTTTTGGGTTGAAGCAATTAATTGTGCAAACTACAAACAAAACTACACCCATATTAAGCTTATGTATAATGTCACAATGTAAGAAGCACATAGAATTTTTTTTTATCAACTTTTGGGTGTTTAGTGGTAACATGTGAGCTCATATTCTTGATAAGAAGCAAAATATTTACAGACAAAGAGTTAAAAATGTACTTATGTTGGTTACTCAAAGGATGTAAAATGTTATTTCATTTTTGTACCCATGTTGATGTTTAGATCTATTAAGGTCCAAACAGTAAACTCACGAGGATATTAATCCCCCTGTGTTTTTATAGAGGTGGTACTCCTATGTATTTTCTCAAAGATAAATCTTGAAAATCTTGGAATTGTAATATGAAAATGGGAGATTACTAAATAGAAAACTCCAAATATTTATCACTCAATGAAAATATAAAATATTGTTGATTGAAAATAATATACATTCACAAAAGAATTCTTGAGAAGAGGACCATGAATCTTCACTCATAAAAATATAATATATGCAGAAATATTATACATAAATAGATAACAGTTACGGGAAAAATAATGTAATTCTCACATCCATTATAGTACCATGACTTTGATCGCATTCAAAGGAAAGACAAGATAAAGGCCCACAGTTGAGATAACTTTAAAAGATTTTTTGCATTCAAAACAAGAAAGATTATGATAGACAAACTTTAAATATATTATTCTCAAAACTTAGAGTTCAAAGATATCATTAAAGTTTAACCCCAAAATAATTACTTAGAGTTCAAAGATATCATTAAAGTTTAACCCCAAAATAATTCTCTGGATTTTCAAAAATAATAATAGTCTTTATAGTCTGAAAATAAAATGCATTCATCCAAAATAGACTAGGATTGGGCTCCCAATGACCATAAAATAAAAATGAAATAGTCTTGAACCAAAAGAAGACACAAATAGAAGTGATTAGAAATCGATTATGTTTTTCTTAGGAAAGATACACACAACTGGATGAGATTCCTAAACGTAAAAGAGAAAAAAATGACAAAGTATGTGATCAATTCTCTACTTCCAATCGTGGATGTGGAAGCTCTCTCTCCTCTCTCTCTCTATATATATATATATATATATGTAGAAATATATATATATATATATATATATATATATATTCTTGCCGATGTTCCTTTTGTATTTTCTCTGGTTGCAGTTACATGATTGGTACCAACCGCCTTTGTCTGATCTTCCTCATTTATTTTGATTAAATCTTGCTTTAATCAATTTTCGATGTATTCCCTCATAGGTGCGACATTTATTTCCTACTTGAATTTAATATCAAATAATGTGATTTCTAAATCTCTTAATTCAATTGAAGGTTAGTGCAATGTGTCTTCAATATCTTCATTTTTATCAACATAACTTAGAAGCCAACTTCTGACTTCATGTTTTGCGTACTCGGTCATACTATTAAATTTTTCTACTGATAAACCTTTCAATATTTCTAAATGTTGTTCAAATTTCTCCCTCATCATACGCATAGAATCTAAAATTAATTTTGGATCTTGGACTTCCCCGATGGTTCCTACTAAGTCTAACTCAATTAACTTAAAATATAATTCCCCTTTTTTGACACTTAAAGTGTCACAATCAACCAATATTTATTTTAAAACCTTTATTCTCTTAAGCCAATAAGCTTTCAATTTTTTTATGCGAGTAGGGGATCGTAAATCTTCTTCTTTTATTTTTAGTTCACTCATACAAAAACCTTTAGAACAAATGTAGTGATATCATCTTTATAAAAACCCTTGTCATTATCGAGGTATGCCTGAAGATATTTCCTCAGATTTGAAATTCTAGAACCGAAAGAAACAAAGTTGCTTGCCAAATCCCATGCCTCTAAAATGAGATACATTCTCCTCTTTATGTTTTCCCCAACATATAGTCTAGCTGCAGCAAGAAAAAATGATGCTCCCTTCAATTTTGAGCTTGATTCTGGTGTTCTATCATAGTTTTTCCAAGGTTGAACGATAGCAATTGGACTTACAAATATAGGGGGTGGGATTAGAACATACTCTAGTTCTTTAATCCTTTCTTTGAGCATAGTATTTTCAGCTTCCATCTCATCCAATGACAATTCTAAAGCATCGCCCATAACTATATGAATCCTTGCAATTCTTGATGGTAAGACTTTGTTCAGGTTAAATTCTGAATTTGTCTTTCCTTGATCTTTTTTTCCTTTTGAATTAACTCTTTCAAATACTGATTTCTTTGAGTCTTTATCAAATATAGAACTATGAAGAGTTAAGGATTCTTCTTCAAAGAAGATTGGTTCTTGTGTCGCTAATTCCGCTGCAACTTCTTTTCTCTCTTGAATCCTTTGCTCATCGTCTAGAAACTTTATATCTTCAATGCTCACATCCAAGTCCATGTCTTCAAGGGAATCTTCATCATCAGATATGACCTCATCTACTTCTTTTACTATTTATTGTGAGCTTATGAGACCTTTGAAGGTTCCTTTTAGGAGGATCATGGTCATCTCCACCACCAAAATTTTCAGTTAAAGATTTATTTTGCTCTTGGGTTACAATTTGCAGATTTTGTTTGGGTGTGTCATTTCTTTGAGAATTACTTTGAAACTGTGTTCTTTTTTCATTTACAACCCTTTTGTTTTGTCGATGTGCTTCATTAGTGCTAATAATAGTTTCAATCTCTCCAACTCGAACTGTTTCAAGGTTCTTTCCATCATCTTCTTCTTCTCCAAATAAATAAGTATTTGCATAGGAAACACATAAACCAACAGAGGTCATGTGATTCATGAAATATTGAATAGGGTCGAACCCTTTAACTTCATTTTCCAACTTCAAATTGTATTAGACAAATTGAATTGCATACTCATCAATTTTTGAAGCATCCTTTAGTGTTATTTCACCAACTTTCCATGACAAGGAAATGGATTTATTTTTCTTTCTTTCATAAAAGAAATTTTCCCAGAATTTGTATTGTCTGCATACTTCTATTACAAATATTTTGTCTGGTACATAAAATGGAAGATAAATTGTACTTTCTCAAGAACAATATATCTTGATGACACTGTAATTTTCTATTGCCTCAAAAATTCCCCTTTTATCTATAAAAGTTGTTGCTTCCAAATAAAGTATTGAAGTACCATCTCCGAACATGAATTTCTTAAAATAAGAAACAAATGAATCATATACTTCATAAAAATGGTATATTGCCTTCTGCTTCCACAAAGAAGGGTACCATGTATGCACTGGGTCTAACTTGCAATTAACTTGTCTTGCTAAATGGATTCCTTTGAATACATGACAGTATGTGATAGAAAATATCAAATATGCAAACATACAAAACCTATTGGTCTTCTTAAAATTTGACAATTGGAATGATATTTCAGAAGAAATATTTTTTGACTAATCGAAAATCACTTTCTCATGGATAGAAAAATATTAAATATAAAGAGTTAAACGAGGAACTGTATTAGTTTATTCTTTTCCAATAACCCTAGAAAAAATCCATGCCATTTCTTGATACAATTTTCTTAACTAATTGACCTATATGGTTAATAAATATTCCAGAATTGTTGCAGGATTTTCCAAATATTGTTGCAATAGGTCCCAACCACCATTCTTAGTATTTAGGAACTCTTTGACTTCATCGACTTTAAAGTCATCGTCGGCCCTGGTAACCTGAACATTTTCTTAAAATTTGATGGTACCAGAGAAATTGGGGATTGTTTGTGCAACTGAATGATTCTATGATTCTTCTTGTATTAGTCTATACACTAGGAAACTAGCTCTATAACATCAAAAAAAAATTGAAATACAACTTGCCTTTGCAATTCCTGATATCCAAATATCATTAGCATTTCTTTCTGGAAGCAACAATGTAGAATAGTATTTGTATGCTCTGGACCAATGATATTTTGGATCTTCGCATGAAAATGTGTTAAGAGTATCTCCACAAAATCTCTCTTTCCTTCTTGCCATCATGATTAAGGAGTTGATTGA
Organism: Picea sitchensis; assembly: GCA_010110895.2. Classification (NCBI taxonomy): domain Eukaryota; kingdom Viridiplantae; phylum Streptophyta; class Pinopsida; order Pinales; family Pinaceae; genus Picea; species Picea sitchensis. Next base: position 42,519 of record SNQJ01S0019911.1, read on the forward strand.
CTATGTACAATATTTTGAAACGTTAATACCAAAGTAAATATTTTTACATAATATACCTTGAAGCTCTTTTTTCAAAACGCTGATTAGGGTGAATTAAATTTGAATTTATTAAGAATGGTCCAAAGAAAAACACCATTAATAATGACCCTTTGATACTTAACGACTTGTTATTTCCTGTAGGATTTGCATTTAATATTACTCAAGAAACGTGACAAGAAGAAACACAGATTCACCATGGAGCAACGGAGATGTGGATGTAAAAGAAGAGAAAGTGGAGTAAGTTTGAATTCGCAGCCCCGTGGTAATATCTCAAAAATGACTAAGTATCAAAAAGCAGTCAGACAGAGAGGAAGAAAAAAGATTTCTTAAGACTTCTGATATGATCTCCACTTCCGTAATAAACGTTAAATTGGCTAAGTATTGAAGTGTTTAAGAGAGAAATGAAATCTCAAGAAATAACTAAGTATCGTGAAGTGGATGAATGGACTAATGTCATGAGATGAATGAGTAAACTTAAACCCACAGTTAAAATTATAAAATATTCTAAGTATGGTATAAAATAAGGATGGCGGAAAGAGGTGGTGCATTTTGGTGATGGAAGAATTTTGGACTTTCAAGAGAATACGTGATGAACCCACAGAATACTTCAAAATAAACTAAGTATTGGTGAATTTTGGTTAAGGTGGAACACAATGGTGCACTTTGAGGAAAGAAGAACTTATAGCAAGACTCATGAACCCGCCATAAAGTGGAAAAATATCTAAGTGTAGGAATGAGATATACAAGAGAGAGATTTATGAATGACCAAGCATATTTTAAGATCAACAAGCCCACAATACAAAGGTGATACTTAGTAGAAATATTCAATTTGATTAATGTTTTTATGCATGTGAGTTGATTTTAGAGTTCGTTCCATCTTCAACCTATGAGTTTACTTCTCCTTTTAATGCTTCATTGAATTCTTACATCTTATCATGATGTTTCTTTTATTATGTATGATAGTTCTTCTTCTAATGAAGATAGTGAAGAGGAACATCCTACTCCAGTTCATCCTCCTCCTCCTCCTCTTGTTTATGAAGCTTGAGTACTTCCTAGATGGGCCCAACAAACTTAGAAGATGTTGATTCCTTAGCTAGTGATCATATCGTTCCTCTCTAGAGCCCTTCAAGGCTCCAACATGCCTCCTTGGCTCTCACAACTCAATATTGAGGTTCATAAGATTTAAAAACCTTTCATGAAGCACCTAGTCAACTAGAATGGGATGAAGTGATAAATGAAGAGTTTTGCTCCTTGTTGGTGAATGATACATGGGATTTAGTCCCTCTCCCTTCAAGGAGGAATATTGTGAAATTTAAGTGGGTTTAGAGAACCAAGTATGCTATAGATGAAAGTGTGGATAAGTATAAGACCTAGTTAGCTCCTATATATTTATCTCACATTGAAGGCCTAAACTATTTTAAAACCCTTTCTCCAGTTGCCAAGATGGATTATGTTCTCATTGTTTTCTATCACTTACAACTTCACATAGATGGGAGATCCATTAGATGGATGTTAAGTCAACCTTCTAGAATAAGGATGTGCAAGATTATATTTATATGGAATAACCTTATGGATTTATTCAAAGTAACCCCAATATTGAATATTGACTCAAGAAATCTATCTATAGACTCAAGAAATGACCATATGTTTGGCATGAGAAAATGGTTTGGCCTCTACTTAGTTTGGGATATTCTAGATGTCAATTTGACCCAAATGTTTATACCAAGTGAATAGGTGATGAGATTTTGATTCTTGTTTTGCATGTTGATGATATCGTTCTCATTGATCCTCATTTGATTAGTGAAATGAATTTTGGTTTTAGGAACTAGTTGGAGATTATAGACTTAGAGCATCTGCGTTATTTTCTTGACCTTCAAATTTTGCAACCTATTTCCCTTTCTCAGCCTAAGTATGCCTTGGATCTCCTTCACAAATTTCATATGGATCACTTTAAAATGAACTCGGTCCCTTTTTTATCTGGAGTTAAGTTGTCTTTCAAGTGTTCCACTCCTCAAGTGGACTCACTTTGTATCAACAATAAGTTCATAGTTTTTACTTAACTCATATTTGACTACGTCATTCTTTCTTTGTTGGTCTAGTCTCTCAATTTATGTTGGATCCACATGAGAGTCGCTAGAAAGAAACAAAGTGAATGCTTCAGTACATTAAAGGTACAATTCATTTTCACATATATTAGAATTCACTTTATGTAGGATACACACAAGAGTCACTACAAAGAAACAAAGGGAATACTTTAGTACATTCAAGTTACAATTCATTTTCACATACGTTACAACTCTATGGTGTTTGGTGTGTTGGTTGGTTTCACATATTCTTATTGGGTTGGTGACTCTGATAGTTGAAAGTCCATTGTAGTTCATTATGTATATATTCTTGGTTTGGATCTTGTTACTTAGGAATGCAAGAAATAAGGTGCCTTTTCTCTTTCTTTAGACAAGGAAAAGTATATAGTAGTGGTTCATATAGGCCAAGAAGCAATTTGGCTTAGAAAAATATAGTTTTAGGTCGATGATTAGATATCTTAGCTTGGTGGTAGCCAAAGAATCCCTCTGTAAAAGAATATAACTCTTTGTATTCCATATGCAATAAAAATTTTCATGTGAAAGGGATGAGGAAATGGCCCCTTATTGTAGCATTGTTCAATTCTTTGAAACCCACATAGAGTAGAAATTGGTCATCCTTGCAATGAGGCAATAATAGTGGGGATATCCCACTCACTCTTATCAATATATTACATATATTTGGCATATAAAAAAATGATTGAATTTGATAAAATTGGGTCTTTCTTTATTTGGATAGGTGTGGAAGGTAATGTTCATTGATTAGGACCAAGACAAGGTAGTGATCTACTTAAGGTCATGCATGATCTTATGCATATTAATATTGATATTATTATCCATCGTTAACTAGAAATGGGTTAATGGGACTTTGAATGTGACACAATGATATTTAGTGCAAAGAGTATTTTAGAAACTAGGATCTTAAATTTGGAAAGAGTGTTGTAGAGATCCAAAAATGGTCAAGGTGATAGACTACAAAGAACTCCCAAACCATGATTTTAACATTCAACTCTCAATCCTCGCTTTTAACAGTCTACAACAAAGAGCTTGGTAATGGGTGTTAGATTTATGTTATGATGTTGGTTGGTTTGATCCATGCTTAATGGGGTGAGGTTGTTGGTTATAACCATGGTCTCGTTTAGGATCCTATGACTTAAAGAGTGGTTGAAAGAATGAGATTGATGATCAATTGGATGTGAATTCCACTCCTAAGGCTCCTTTTAAGGAGGCCTCTTCTTTATGTTGAATCATTTCTATGATGAAAATAGCCACATATATATTTTTTTATCTTCATAATGGATGAGAGATGATAATGAGCCCCATGACTTCCTAAAGAGAAAAACATATTTCAAGGATCTCATCTTCTACTAGGAATCCAAATATAAACCACTCTTCTAATCCAGGTTCATTATTACATAATCTTGTAACACCCCAATTTTTAATCCCCAGATTAGCGATGTATATAGTAAATACGATATATGGTCACAGACTAAGCGATGCAATATATAAATAATGTACATTGAAAATAATAAAATGAAAATACACCATTGGCCACAAACGGACATAGATAGAGTAATGGGGGATATTTTTTCACAAGAGATGGGGGGCGAGGGAGCTAAAAGTTGGTCCAAGGGGGAATTCCACATGCCTAATAATATCAAGCCACCTTTCTAAATTATTTTTGTAATGAACATTCTATTTTTATTTTTTATTTTTTTTCAAAAACCTAATCATTGAATGCATGTAAGAGGTTTGGTGGGAAAATCACCTCACCTAGTTATTGAAAGCATAGGCCTGAGTACAATCAACTTTGGGAAATGTGAGAGTCAACATGCATGAGAAAAAACAAAATTCAAATGGGGAGAGAGGGGAGTTTTTATAGCTTGGTAGCAAGAGAGGAAGGAAGTTTTGGGTGTTTGGAAGAGAATACAGACATAGTGGGTATTGAGGAGAGTTGGTTGGAGTTGGTAAATGCATAAAGAAGCAGGTTGTTCGGCCTATTAGTGAGATTTATGTGTAGGAAAATTCCCAAGAGTAGGTGAGATTGTTGTTGTGAGAACTCGTGTACAGTTGGGATTCCTGGAGTCCCTAGTTGAGAGATTTCCTAGCCAACTTGTGTTGGAGCCTTGGAGGGAAGTGGGATAGCATGAGGGACTGCATGGCAGAGAAGGGGATCCCATTCCTTGGGATGTGCAGGTTGAGGAAAAAGAGAGCTGGTGTATTGGAATAGTTGTAGGAGTTAGTTTACTAGGTATTGGGTTGTGAGTGGACAATAGCTAGTCATAGGAGACATCATTTATTGTGGATTCATAACCCCATATTGGAGGTGATCTATTGTTGAGACAACTATAGTAGCAGAGTCTATGGTTGGGTGGGACGTTTGTCATCTACAACTGGTTGTGTGATTGCTTACAAAGATAAGTGTTATGTTCATTGTCCTTATTTATAGTTTTATTGTTATGGTTTTATTGTTGCATTTTACTTTGTGTTCTGATTGATTTGATGTTGTTGTATATGCTTAAATAGTTGTATTCATGTTTTTAAAAATTTATGTTAGTTTCATGTGTTTTTATCATGTTGCACACATTTATATTTAATGGGTATCAGAGTATTTTGTTGGGTTTAGTAGCGGGTACGCTACAAATCTACATATTTGCCTTGACATAGGGTTGTCTGAATCCATGCAAAGCTAGTGAGATCAGATACAAAATTATCCCAAGGGGGGCTTTAAACCATGTGATAGTTTGATGTACTTAGGAGAATTTTTTTTTTTCCATTAGGCCAAGAGGAACCTCTAACCATGTGATAGTCCAACCTACTTAGGAGTAGTGATGTCCCTATCTTCTACTTGGAGGTAATACTTGTAATAATGATGCATTTTTGTTGGCATGTGATTAAATAGGTTTATTCCAAGTCATTTTTATATATACTTTATATACTTCATTTTTGGTACTCTATTAATATTTATATCTAGTATGCATTGATGGAGAAATTGGTAGGGGGGAAATAGTTGACATGTGTTCCTATAGGTTGAAGTAAGGATACATAGTGTGCACCCCACTTATCTTGAATTGCTTCTTCAAATAGATTTATAAATAGTTTAAGATCTATGTAAGGGTATGTATTCTATCAAGTGTTGTACTTGCCAAATTTTTTGTGCCTAGGGAAATGTCACTACATGGAATAAAAGCTCAAAATGTGTAAGGGATGTGCTCCAAACTCAATTGGAATAATTGTTTATGAGAATCTCTTATCGACATATATAGTTTTGGACACCACAATTGATGCTTCTAGGTTTAAGATTCCAAACTTTACAACCATAACAAATTGTTAGTAACACTAAAATTTAAAAGAAATACATATTTTCTTCAATGTATTGGAATTAGATCCAGAAGCATTTCAGTGTACCCCTTACATACTCTCTCCAAGCTCCAACATGGAACATGATAAGGAAAGGGCTTGTGAATGACACTCTAATGTATGTGTAAGAGGGGACCAGTCAACCAAATTGCCTTTGTAAGTGAGTTTAATTGTTAGAGGCTTTCTTGGGCATACTAAAAGCTACGATCTTTGTCTTATCTAGTTTCACCTATATAAATCATGGAATCATGGGTATTGCACACTTTGTAAGTGAGTCTAATTGTTAGATTCTTTCTTGGGCATACTAAAATCTATGATCTTTGTCTTATCTAATTTCACCTATATAAATCATGGAATCATGGGTAATGCACACTCAAAGGATAAGGTGTCGATGAATCCTCCAACGATATGTCCCATTAGATTGTCAAGAAAGAGAAAAATGGCAATTATCACATTAGCTAGTATACATACATATATCATCAATGAAGAGAAAAATGTCACTAACCACACCAAAGAGGATACAACCATCGCTTGTTTCTATTGGATTCACCAAGTTTGACAAGATGTTTTCCTCATGAAGGCGATGGAATAATTAGCAAACTACCTATAGAAGCCCAATTCCTCTCTTCCTAGGTCATATAGAGAGCATTGAAAGCTTTTGGTGCAGGCATTAAAACTCCCATAGCCATGAACTTGAAGATATTGTAGTGTGTGGTGAGTAGCTTGGAGATCTTGTAGTGTGTGATGAGTAGGTTGGAGGTAAATACCATATTGCAATATATACTCTCACATTGGAGGGCACTCTATCCACCAATAGCCATAAGAATTCAGAGTACATGTATGAGCATTCAACATGCATCTTGGAGGCCAAATTATCTTGTTCACTTGCAAGTAACAAACCTCAAATCTCTAGAACCATGGTGGAGTTCTGCCTCATAAATTGAAAACCATATAAACCTGGGAGGATAAAACTTTGTAAAGAAATCAATGTCCTTGTCCACACTACCATCATTTAAAGGAGAAATGGAAATATAAACCTAGGAGGATAAAACTTTGTAAAGAAATCAATGTCCTTGTCCACACTACCATCATTTAAAGGAGAAATGGAAATTGAGATAAACGATCAAGGACCATGCTCCACCCTGTGGTTAAAGGCTGTTGAACTATGCCATAGTTTCTTCCAAAAAAAAATGTGGTATACCAAAGCTTTTCCCATCGTTTATAACTACCCATTTACCTTGTTTCCTTGCCTCAACAATTTTGGTTTTATTATTTTCAAATTCCTCTAAGTCAATCCCAATCCCAATTTAGGGAGATCTTTTGTGCAAGACTTCTTTTCTAGTCTAAGGCCCCTTAGTTTGATCTCAGCCTCTATAAACTTGATGGTGAAACATGCATCATGCAAATACCATGCCTTCTCTATTGTTATACCAAGTAAATACCATGCCTTCTCAATTGCTATACCAAGTACTTTTGGCATGCGTTGGAGGAAGAAGTTGGTTGTTGCTAAAACTTTTTCTTATTTAGTTAGACGTTTGGCATGGAGGTTTGATGCCTTCAATTCTCTTTGTTTAAAATGTTCAATGTGCAGGAGCCTGAGTTAGTTTTATAATGCCTATTGGTCATGCTACTTGGCAATTTGCATTCATTTGTTCAGTAATTTTGTTATGTTAGATGTGGAAGTTGGCTTTGACTCAAGTTTCTGAGTAATGCTATAACATTCTCTGTCACTCCAACATTAATATTCCAAGAATTTTAGGTGGTATATATTGTGGTATTCTGTGATTATTATTTATGTGATGTTATGGGGGTAATTTTAACGTTCTACATTAGTATTCATTTCTCCTTCTTTAAAGTCCATTTAAGCTTATGAATTAAACACTTCGTATGAGGAAATTTATGATTGAAATCTGGGTATACTGGTGCTTCATTGAGGTCCATTGTATGTGGCAAGACCTCCAGAAAAAAAAAAAACTATTCAATACTGTATCGAAGGACTCTCTTTATAGGGTAGAGAGCAAAGTTGATAAAATGAAAAAAGATAAAGTTGGGCCTCACTGGGGTTGAGAGACATGATGCTTTAAAAAAATGGGTGATGTAGAGATAATGAAAAAGACAAACCTGCCGTCTTTGTGGGTTGAAAAACATGCTTAAAAGGGTGAATTAGAGATAATAAAAAATGAGAATAGTGAAGTAAGGTCGGGCTTACTTTACTTGAATAGAGCAGAGCTTGTCGTTTGTCTCTTTAAAGGAGAGGATGATCATTCTCTGTTGCAGAGGTATGCAATACCATGGGAGGCCTTTGAGTGTCATGTTGTAAAACTTGACAGTGTTAAAAAGAGGTGGGCTATGATTTTTGTTTTTTCCCATGTGTAGTGGTCACTGGCTTCTGAGGCATTAGTTNATCATTCTCTGTTGCAGAGGTATGCAATACCATGGGAGGCCTTTGAGTGTCATGTTGTAAAACTTGACAGTGTTAAAAAGAGGTGGGCTATGATTTTTGTTTTTTCCCATGTGTAGTGGTCACTGGCTTCTGAGGCATTAGTTTCGCAGTGCTAATTCCAATTGTGATGTGGTATCTTTTAGTTAGTTTATTTAGTATGGCCACTTGACAATTTGCATTGCTTGCTGTAAAGTAATTTTGTCATGTTTTGTCACTGTCCTAAAATAATTTTATTACGTTCCAGTACTCTTTCTTTTTGTCCCATGTGTAGTGGTTTCTGAGAACTGTGATATCTGGTCTTTTTTCTAATTTATTCCGTCTGGCTAGTTTATTGTCGTGAAGTAATTCTGTTATGTTTTGTCGGATAGTGTTAATGTTAATTGTTATAAAGTAATTTTGTTATGTTTTGTCACAGCGTTAATGTTATGTTTTGTGAATCATATTTTATGTGTATAATGGTTATTTATGTAATATTTTGTGTTGATGTTATATTTTGTAAATCAAAGTTTATTATAATAGTTTTTTTTT
>SNQJ01S0019911.1:51424-70479 GCA_010110895.2 Picea sitchensis
ATAAAGTAATTTTGTTATGTTTTGTCACAGCGTTAATGTTATGTTTTGTGAATCATATTTTATGTGTATAATGGTTATTTATGTAATATTTTGTGTTGATGTTATATTTTGTAAATCAAAGTTTATTATAATAGTTTTTTTTTGTTTTAATGTAAGATGGTTAATTAGGTGTAGTTAGTGAGATTATGGAATGGAGTATTACTTCTCTACTGAGATTTTATTTTAATTAATAACATGTCATTTATAGGTTAATGATTTTTCATTGTCAACCATTGTTTATTGCAAGATTTTTATTGTAAAACTGTTATAAACAGTTTATTTAAGAAAAATGAGTCTTTTTAGGGTTCAAAGAAAAGTTTTAATAGTTTTTTAATGTAAAATAATTAATTAGGTTTAGTTCATGAGATTATGAATAAGTTTTAGAGAAAAGTTTTAAAATAAAAAAGTTTTAATAGTTTTTTAAACGTAAGATGATTAATTAGGTTTAGTTCGTAAGATTATGAAATGGAGTGTTATCTTCTCTACTCAGATTATATTTTAGTTAATGACATGTAAATTTACAGGATGCTGATTTTTCATTGTCAACCATTGCAATAAATTCTATTGCACAAATTCTATTTTGGTTAATGACATGTAAATTTACAGGTCACTGATTTTTCATTGTCAACCATTGCAATAAATTCTATTCAACAAATTCTATTTTGGTTAATGACATGTAAATTTACAGGTCACTGATTTTTCATTTTCAACCCTGGCTTATTGCAAGACCTTTACTATAAAACTGTTAAACAGTTTATCGAAGAAAAAGGACTCTTTCTGGGGTTGAGAGAAAAGTTTTTAAATGGAAAAGAGGAAGCAGCCGTCTTTAGGTTGAGAGACATGCTGCTTAAAATATTGGGTGATACAGAGATAATGAATAAGACAGACCTGTTATCTTTCTAGAATGAGGATTGTGAAGGAAGGCCAGTCTACTCCTATTGAGTCCAGTAGAGCATGTCATTTGTCTCGATTGAGTCCAGTAGAGCATGTCATTTGTCTCTTTCGAGAAGAAGAAGAGAATGATCATTGTTTGTAGCAGAGATAAGTAATATGATATGGGGTTTTAATGTTGTTGTTAGGTAAATTGTTTGTAGCAGAGATAAGTAATATGATATGGGGTTTTAATGTTGTTGTTAGGTAAATAATTTATAGGGTTATGAATTTGGAAAATTGGTTAAATTTTAAATAATTTTAAAAAAGTGATGATATATAATAGTAGTAGATTANATTGTTTGTAGCAGAGATAAGTAATATGATATGGGGTTTTAATGTTGTTGTTAGGTAAATAATTTATAGGGTTATGAATTTGGAAAATTGGTTAAATTTTAAATAATTTTAAAAAAGTGATGATATATAATAGTAGTAGATTAAAGGTTCTACCAAATGATGATTTTTCTGAGGATATTTGTCTGAAATTTGGCAAGAAATTGTTGGATTAGTGGATTTGAGTGATTGTTTTTGTATAATCCCAGTGTCTCTGGAATTTTTCAGCATGCCGAATCTATTTCTGCATTTAGAAATGGGTTTTGGTTTTTTAGTTAGAATGGAGCTACTTAAATCTGCACAAACAGACTGTTTAAATTGCATTTTTGAATGCAAAACTGAAAAAAAACAAAACCTAGAACAATAACCTACTACTATAATATTATAGTAATTAAATCTATTTATTTATAATTAGTTTTGTAAAAATGATAATACGTTTGTTTGTGCTGACCAGAGATCCTCTGCAAACGGCAATTTCATAATTTAATGTCTGAATGGTGGAGAGTCACGGATAGGGACTACTGTCACCATGTGTCTTCTTGTGCATAAATTTTATTACGGCATCTCCCAGAATACTCTCCTTGCAACATTAAGCGGATTTCAAAATCTTCAAGTCTTCTTTGTGCTGAAGACGAGCCGTTGATTCCAGCAATTAAACTAAAAAGTATTCATGTGGAGTCTGGACCAACCTGAGGGTCGGGAGCTGGTGTTTGTGACCTGTGGATTGGGTGGGATCCCTGCAGGTCTGGATTTGATTGATTGGCTAGTATTACTGCAGCCTTTCCTTTTAGAGGCCCAGGCCCAGACCCCAACATTTCTGAACTCACATGCTGTATGTTATTGTGGAAAAAAGGTATGATGGCAGGTTCTGGACTGAGTGAAATGAACTGGCAGTGGCAGGGACAGGAATGGACGTGTCATGAGAACCCAGCAGTCAAGCCAATCAAGTAGCTGGTGGGCACCTCCAACCTCAACCTCCTCCAACGGTAGTCTACAAGCATAGCCATATAATTTATGACAAAAGTAGGGAAGATTTTGGTGTCCTCTGTGAAAGTTGGTTGGCCGATCGTTGTTTTTCCAGCGAACTGAACGTGGGCGGCGTGGGCGGCTACTTGTGCTTCCAAAAAAAATTCAGAATTCCAATTTCCCCCACCCAACATGCCGTCAGGGACAAGATGAAGAACTTCGAATTTAATTAACGACTCCAGCCTATCTCTGCCATTCTCCTGAACATTCCAGCTATGCCTTATCTTGTCTGATTAACCCCACTTTTCTTCTGCCAAAAGTAGGGCAGTTGAGAAACGCTAAATTTCAGCGAATATTGGATAGTGAGATATTGGTGTGCGAAAATAGAAAAAGAATAAATTGTTGATTTCAAAATAAATTAATAAATGGATTTTTTTTCAAATTTTTTGAAAAATTTTCTCCCTTATAATTTGGGGTGGGTTAATTTTGGAGTAATCTTTAGTATTTGCTTTAGTTTAAAATGGGTCAAAACTCTTGAGATAAGATTTTGAAATGCATGGAACTTTGATCCATATCACCTTAAACTATCTTAAAAATCTGATCGAATTCAGATCCATTTTTTTTTCATGAGAAAAAATTGCTCCAGAATTAACTTACTCTTTATAATTTTAATTAATTAATTGATCGATTGATTTGGAATTTCAACAAAGATGTTGATCCATTGTAAAACACGATTCAAAAACTTTATTTTTTAATGGAATTATTTTTCAAATTTAATAAGAATGTTTATCCATTGTAAAACACGATTCAAAAACTTTATTTTTTAATGGAATTATCTTTCAAATTTAATAAGAATGTTTTTTTACATGGATTTTTTTCATCATGCTGACATGAATGAGAGATCTGATTAGTATTTAAAATTGCCGATTTGTATCTAAAATCATGATGACATGAATGAGAGATCTGATTAGTATCTAAAATTGAAATTATGCATTTGGACATCAAATTAACAAGAATTTTGTGAAAAGCTCACATAAAACTTTACTGTTTTAGAATATGGGTTCATTTTAAAAGATCCAAATAATCTAAATTAAAAAAATAGCTAATTAAAATGAACTTTAATCCGATTTTCCATACTCATTGTACACCAAAATAGCTGTACTGTGACAATGACTACACTATTTTGGTGATGGAATTTACCGTTGTTGGTGACATGGACGAGGGGGGCTGATTAGCATCCAAAGTTGAAATTAACGTTTGGACATGCCCTGATTGGATATAAATACTTGCTTCCACTGGCTCTCATAGCTGCAACTGAATAGAAGAGAAGAATCAGTGACAGTTCTGAATCAAGTCTTCATTGAGCAGGGAAACCGAGCGAGAAGCGAGGGTTTTGTGGTTTGTCTTCTCTATGGCGAAAGAAGGGGGAAAAGAAATGCAGGAACAGCAACAAGGATTCGTGGCAAAGGACTACAAAGATCCCCCTCCGGCCCCTCTGGTGGACATTAATGAATTCAAGCTCTGGTCTTTCTACCGTGCATTGATAGCGGAGTTCATTGCCACCTTGCTGTTTCTCTACATAACTATTGCCACAGTTATTGGGCATTCCAGGAACAAAGCCGATTGTGGAAGTGTGGGTGTTCTGGGCATTGCCTGGTCCTTCGGAGGGATGATCTTCGTTCTGGTTTACTGCACAGCCGGTATTTCAGGTAATTTGTTCGTTCCCAAAATTCTCTGAAGGTTTGGGATGTGGCTTGAATTTGTATACATCTGGAAGCTAAGCTACACTGATCAGATCTTTATAGTTTGAGTGGGTTTAATGGTTAAGAATATGTGTTTCCTCTTAAGAGGTCAGGGTCTAATGGTTAAGAACATGTGTTTCTTTCTAAAAAATCAGGGCTTACTGATTAAAAACATTTATTTTCTCTAAAAAAATCACATGTTCAAATCCAAAGAGATATATCTTTGTAAACTTACCAGTAAAATTCTCGAAGGAAGGTTATTTCTAATACTATATTTAATTATATATACAGAGATATACCTCTGTAGACTTACCAGTAAAATTCCTGAACGAAGGTTATTTCTAATACTATGTTTGATTATATATGCTTAATAGATAGTATTCTTGAAAAGTTTTTTTATTCCTCTAAACACTACATTGATTAGGAATTAGGAAATGGATATCACTGTGCTAGTTGACATGTATGTATTAGATGGTATCCTCGGAAGGTTTTATACTTGATACTACATCAGGAATTTGATTTTTTGATGCTGGTTAATATATATGTATTAGAGTAATATATATGTATTAGAGGGTGTTCTATAAGGTTTTTATACCTCTCCAAGTAGTTTTATACTTGATACTACATCAGGAATTTGATCTTTTTGATGCTGGTTAATATATATGTATTAGAGGGTGTTCTATAAGGTTTTTATATCTCTCCAAGTAGTTTTATACTTGATACTACATCAGGAATTTGATCTTTTTGATGTTGGTTAATATATATGTATTAGATGGTGTTCTATAAGGTTTTTATACCTCTCCAAGTAGTTTTATACTTGATACTAAGGAATTTGATCTTTTTGATGCTGGTTAATATATATGTATTAGAGGGTGTTCTATAAGGTTTTTATACCTCTCCAAGTATACTGATCATGAGCTTGAACTGATTGATGTTCGTCAATATGTTTGATTGATATATATGGATTAGATGGTGTTTTAGAAAGTTTTTTATACCTCTCCACATTACACTGATCAGGAATTTGATCTAATGCTTGTTTATTTTTTATGGATATGTATGTATTGGTTGGAGCTCTTTGAAGGTATTTATACCTCTGGACGGAGGCTGGACTGATTAGTGATTTGATCTGATTCAAATTAATATGTTTGATTTATATGTGTGTATTTAGGTGGACATATCAATCCTGCAGTGACATTTGGACTTTTCCTGGCTCGGAAGGTGTCACTGCCTAGAGCTGTTATGTACATGATAGCACAGTGCTTGGGAGCCATCTGTGGAGCTGGGCTTGTCAAGGCGTTCCAGAAGCCCTACTATGACAGATATGGAGGAGGAGCTAACGTTGTGGCTCATGGCTACACTAAGGGAGTTGGGCTGGCTGCAGAAATCATTGGCACATTTGTGTTGGTCTACACAGTTTTCTCTGCCACTGATCCCAAGCGCAGTGCCCGTGATTCCCATGTTCCCGTATGTACTACTAGACCTTAGACCTTCACTGTATTCTTCTTCTTATTGTTTTTTTGTTGGTATGTTATGAATATACTTCCCTGCTCAACCTTCCCCAACCTTCACTGTATTCATTCTTCTTATTGTTTTTTGTTGGTATGTTATGAATATACTTACCTGCTCAACCTTCCCCTTCCCTTTCTATATGGGTATGAGTAAAACAATAGTCTGACACACCTATCTTGTATCTTGAAGTGTTTTGAAATAGCTTCTACAAATATAAAAAAATTGAAATAGCTTCTAGTCCTGTAAAATCTTGTCTCAAGCCAAGCGAATTGGTATATAATTTAATGGATTTGCTGTGCAGGTATTAGCACCTCTGCCTATTGGGTTTGCTGTATTCATGGTACATTTGGCCACCATCCCTATAACTGGTACAGGCATCAACCCTGCAAGGAGTTTTGGAGCGGCTGTGATCTATGGTCACAAGCATTCCTGGGATGATCAAGTAAATATCTCCTCCTACTTTTCCATATGGATCAATTTACTAGCACAAACAGATCTAATACTGATTCTGTGAGAGATATTAGGCAAATTGGTTTAAGCTTAAGAAAAACTAATGGGTTTAAAATGTGGTGCATGCAGTGGATATTCTGGGTAGGTCCTATGGTGGGGGCCGCTGCTGCAGCTGCTTATCATCAGCACATCCTCCGAGCAACTGCCATTAAGGCACTGGGATCCTTCCGTAGCAACCCACAAGTCTAGCTTCATGTTGTCCACAACTGTGAAAATAGAGCCCTAGGAAACGAATCTTTTAAGGCTCTCCTGGCTGAAGGAATCTGAAATTTATCAGGAAGGGATTGTGGCAACTTGGAGCCTGAATTTATTTGGTGGGGTTCTGTGTCTGTATTTCCAGCATTCAGATGTTGGATATTGTGTATAGAATTTAGGGTTGTAGAGGGCTGGTTTGTTACTGTTCATGATTTCTGTGATAAAAGCTAGAACAATTTATTCATATTCATGTTCAATCAGTGAGTGTGCCATGATGTAATAGGAATTCTTTTGATATATTTGAAGTTTCTTATAAACAGTTCTTGGGTTTGTGTTACTATTAATCCTCTGGCAGTGTTTTTTTAATTTAATGTTGGACCGGGGTACAGAAATCTCACATGAATGCAATCCCACACTGTGAGGGGGCACAATCGTAATTGATTTTTTTCAGTGATTCCTCAAAGAAATAAAAGATGCATTTAGAAACATATCGCATCGAGAATGGCTTTTTGTGAATTTCGTTATTCTTAATGGCGTGGCTTAAAAATTAATTAAAACGCTTACACAATTTAAATATGATTTTGGGTATCTGTATAAATCTAAAACGTTAAAAATATAATTTATTCAAAAATCATTTGCTAGATTCCAGTGAACTTGTGACTTTGAAAGTTAAAAGTTCACATAATTAAAAAAAAACATAATTAATTAAAAAAAAAAAAAAACATTTTAATTAACAGAGAGCGTCATAATTTATCAGTTTTTGTGATTGTGAATTGATAGTGAAAAAATACAAAAAGCGTGATTGTGTCAGGGTAAAATCTGTCGAGATGATGCGATGACACTGTTATTTTTAATTGGCAGGTGCAACTTGCAGGCCTGGCAAATGCACCCTAACGTTGCACGCCGATCTTATTATTATTATTTAACACAGTCTATAAGCGAGTCTCCATTGATTAACGAAACCAAAGTTGAAAACAACTAGGGATTTGATCTCTTTTAATCCTTCAAGCTAAATAACATTGATAAAGAGTATGAACAGGCTTGAAATGATCTAACTAAGAGGGAGGTAAGATGAACAATATTATAAGAGGGATGTAAGATGAACAATATTTAATGATTTTTTTAAATAGTTTAATTAAAAAATATGATAGGTTAGTATAAGTAAAAATAAAATGAATGATTCCTCGGATGGGGTGCCAGTGCGGGACAAATGTCATCAGGAGAGGGCGCAAAGTGTCCAACATGGTGATGGCCATGTGATAGGAGTGTGTCACACCTTCCCACCACCCTCAAGCATTTAAGCTAAGCTTGCGCAGGCCTAGGTACCATTACTCTCAGTGCGCTTGGCCTAAGCCCGTTGTCTTTTCGATGGCTCAGAGCCATGAATTCGAATTTACTCTACTTGTGCACGTTTGCCTCCTTCAGTGTCTTCAATGCCATGACTTTTACGAGATGCATTTGCAGAGGTTCTCTTCCAAGGCTAAGACCTCCTGCAACCTGCACTCCCACCAGCTACACCTTCATTATCTGTGCTTCCTTCCAACGTTTCCATTTCCCCTCAATCTCCCAAGCATGCTGAGACAAAGGGGGGAATCCAAGTGTGGCTCGGCCTGGCAGCCAAGTCGACTGAGCGTGGTTCTCCGACCCCCTCCTGCACCATCTCCTAACTCGTCGCCTGCTTCACCTTCCTCACCGTCTTCTCAATCGCAATCGGGACAAAGCCCCAACAACCTCACGTCCCTTTCCTCCCCCTCTGCAAGCCGGCTGGAATGGTTTTCCATCTCTGGAAACCCCCTGGGTTTTAACCTGGGGCCTTCATACGATTTGGCCTCTACCTCGCTATCGCTTCCTGCAGTTCCACCCAACTCACCAGCGAGCACACCAATTCAGCCAGAGATCTCAACCAGCCAGCCTCACCTAGGAGCGCAACCAGATTTCCTTGGACCTCAAACTGGGCCTCACTCTTTCTTAGACTCGGTACCTGGATCACAATTGCAGGAAAGCCTTGCAATTATGCAGGGTCTTGTCTTTGAATTGCGACAAGGCCTGGACGACCTTCAGTTCTAAATGCAACTCCTAGATGGGAAGACTTCAACGCTCCTGCAACTGCTCTCAACTCTGCAGGGGTCTTGTTACTCAACACCAGGAGCGGGCAAAGCCACAGGGGTAGAAAATGGAGACGACTCAGGGGTTGGAGGAGCAGACGCCACAGAGGTTGGCGGTGAAGATGACACAGGTGTTGCTATGCACGAGCCCATGGAGGTGGGAGGGACAATTGTCGAAGAGGAAGGGATTGGAGGTGACGTCGACATAGGAGCTGCCATGCATGAAGCCATGGAGGAGGGAGGTACACGGGACGGAGAGGAATGGGGTGGAGGGGACGTCGACACAGGCGTTGACATGCACGATCCCATGGAGGAGGGAGAGACAATTGTCGAAGAAGAAGCAACACCAGCCATGGACCCAATGACTAACGCCACCTCCCTGTACGTGTGGCCCTGCTACAAGCCCACCATATGATCGGCACAGGTGTCTTCATGCTAGTGTAGTCAAGTGTCTTCATCTTATTTTGAATGTTGTTTATTTTCGGTCTCCCACAAGAGACTGTAATTTATGTGTTTAAGTTTATGTCATTTTCAGACTGGTAGCTAAGACAATAGGCTTACTCAAACCAGCTAGTTGAACTGGTTTCCCTTCGAGGCAGTTCAGTTTTTACAGTCCAGAATTTTTTATAATACTGTAATTCCTGTTTTTTAAAGGCATTTTATACAACTCTTATTTACCAAAAAAAAGAAAAATGAATGATATTTTAGTTTAAGTGATTGAATGTTTTGAACGTTTTGTAAAAGGTTTTGGAATTTACTTCACATTTGATGTTTAATATCTTCAATATAAAAGAAATTACTCATAACAAAAATTGTTATTCACTATATTTGATCTAATAAACTACTTATAAAAGAAAATTTCATAAAAAAGATAAATCTTGCTTTATTGAAGAAACACTTCTATAGTTTGAAAGAGCATAAATGTGCATTGGACCTTACCATCAACACAGATTTGGAGGGAAATCCCTTTCATTAAATAACATTTTCAACCACATTGCTCATTGAGTAGTCAAAGTGACATCTTTATATTCAACCTCAGATCAAATAAATAATTTGAAGTAAGCATTCTATCAGCAGTATCTCCTCCTCACACCAACACCAATAAAAGAACTATTAACACTAAAAGTATCCATTGTCATAATGAATAGTGCCTTTAATATATTTCATGATGTATTTTTTTGCAGCTTTCTCATGCTTATCCAATGCCATAATGAATAGTGCTTTTAACATATTTCATGATGTTTTTTTTCAGCTTTCCCATGCTTATCCAATGCAATAATGAATAGTACTTTTAACATATTTCATGATGTTTTTTTTGCAGCTTTCTCATGCTTATTCAATGTCATAATGAACAGTGCCTTTAACATATTTCATGATGCTTTTTGCAACTTTTTCCCATATTTATCTAATGCCATAATGAATAATACCTTTAACATATTTCATGATGCTTTTTGCAGCTTTCCAATGCCTCTTGACATATTTCATGATGCTTTTTGCAGCTTTTCAACGCCTCATGATGCTTTTTGCAACTTTCCAGTGCCTCTTGTCAAGACTTGGATAATATCTTGAAATCAAACCAAGTGCAAAAAAAAATAATGAAATTGGTAATACACAAATAAAGGACAACTTCAACCTATTACAAAGTATGATTAAACTCTTACACTTATTTGAACTCAATTACAATTCACTTTCAAAGGTTGTAGAAAAAGGATTACAATCTTGCATAGATGGAATGTAATGATGCATACAATTGTTATATTGTTATTATATAAGTAAAAGATTACATTGTGTCTTTTTTTTTAATTTGATTTAAAAATGATTTATTATAGTACTTTCAATGTATTTAAAGTTTAATATGATAATTCAAATTTCATTAGTGTGATTAGTTTGGATGGGCTTTATTCTGCAAAGTGATTGGTTTGGATGGGTTTTGTAAGACAACCCAAGTTCAAAACTTTGCTAGTTAGGAGACACCTAAAATCTAGCCATACTAAGGGTTAGTGTCAAACTAGCAAACAAAAAATATACTCAATATGATAAAAATGTTGTCACCTAAATAATGCTTACATCATTATATGTAGGTTTTAAAATGAAATAAAATACTAGTAACAAATAATAATATATGATAGCCAAATATAAATCACACCTAGATAAAAATATCTATATATTTACATCATTATATGTAGGTTTTAAAATGAAATAAAATACTAGTAACAAATAATAATATATGATAGCCAAATACAAATCACACCTAGATAAAAATATCTATATATTTACATCATTATATGTAGGTTTTAAAATGAAATAAAATACTAGTAACAAATAATAATATATGATAGCCAAATATAAATCACACCTAGATAAAAATATCTATATATTTGGGAAAAAAAGATTTAATATAAACAYTGTTATATAAAACAATAAAAAGAGAGAATAATAATAATAATCTATTTTTAAGATCATCTCAAGTGAGACACCAAATTGATGTATGAGACCCTCTCTGWCCAACAATTTTACTTGTAAAATCTACGAAGGTATACATACCCTATGATATGATTTTAAGTTTTATTGAATTAAATAAGTTTACAACAAAAATAATTTTATTTTAAATAATCAAAATATCAGATTAATAATTAATAATATGATAGTTTTTATATATAATTATTAATTATTATTAATATCTATTATAAAATAAATTAATTATATGTTGAAGAGAAGAAATAAATTGATTATAAGAGGAAGAGAAGAAGTATTCATAAATAATGAAGATAAAAAAGAAATAATATGTTCTCACAAGTAATAAAGACTAATTTATGATCTTTTTGTATAATTTGATATTGATATTTGTTGTGTATATTAATTATTCCATCTCATTTATTTTGGACATTAATACAAAATATCATTTATTATTGATATTTGTTGCTTGTATTAATTATTCCAACTTATTTATTGATATTTAATATTAATATTTATTGCATATATTAATTATTTCCTTTCATATTATTCTAGACATTAATACAAAATATTATGAATATATAAGTTTATATTAATAATATCAAAATATTCATAAAAAATAATATACATATCTATAAATATGAATATGAATATAAATATTAATATAAATATTTTAATAAATAAAAACATAACAATGTATCAAATATATAATTTAATTATATATCTTAATATATTGTTAAAATATTTAAAATCACAATTTAGCTAAATATCAAATTTACAGCTTCGTCATGGATGAAAAGAAAAAAGATGTTTCATGATTATCTAAATCTTAGACATGGGAACATTGCCATCAATAAAAAGAAAAGCAAATGTTTCATCATCATCCAAATTGAAGAATTTGTAGATCATTTTGTTTTATTTGTTATGAAATGTTTTCAGCTTTTATTTTTCATTTTTATATTTTTAAATGAATTTTGATTAATTTGAATGAGTTTAATAATTAAGAACATGTATTTCTTTTTAAAAAATTACAAATTTAAATTTTAAAAAAAAATCTTATTCCATAAAAAAAATTATATATCAATTTTACATCTCCTACTTAAAAAAATTATTAAATTATTATTATTATATAATTAAATTAAAATATACAAACTAATAATAATTTATAACATTTGGTCGACTTTGACATACCATATTTAATTACCTTTTGGACGGTTAAAAGATATGATAGGCCTGATTATGACGGTTGTTAAGTATACATTTTGGAAGTAAGGGTGTCACGAGTCTTTTTATTAATTATTTAACCGACAGTGAGTCACCAAGAGTGTCACAAATGCCCGCCTTTTTATTAATTATTTAACCGACACTGAGTCACCGAGCGTTAACCGACAGGGAGTCACCGAGCGAGTCTTATGTGATTGATGAGACAAAAAGTTGAAAAATGTCTCCGTCTTTGTTGATGTATGTGATTTTGTCGACTATTTTTTATAGTTTTTGTTGATACAATATTAAGATATGACAAGTAATAATATTAAGATTTGACAAGTAATAATATCATGGTATGTTATTGATTAAAAAAATAATTTAAAATATTTTGTCTTGATAATTTTTAAGATGTTTTTAGGTTTTTGTTTATTAATTTGTTTTTTATATTCAAGAAAGATTAGTTTTTAATCAATTAGAAATAACTTTATGTCATGTTTCAGTCTAAATAGTATTAAAAAAAAAAACAATATCAATTACTTTTTGTAAATTTAGACCTTTTAAACTTGCATTAATTGATTAATAATTTTTAAAATTGTAGGCATCAAACTATTTGGTGAATTAAGACATTTTGAAATTGTAGGTATTAGAGATCACATGCTTGTTTGATCTCTGAAAAAATTAGTAGTCCATTGTCTACTTGTTGATCCATCAAATGTTAGTTGAAATATGAGAAAACATTGGTCTCAATCTTAATTTTAAACATTTTAATTATCTATCAAATGAGGAAACCTCACCTCAACTACAATATTTTCAAAATGTTATAATAGTTTTTCAAAGCTATAATTAATATTGTGCATGCTAATTATTTTAATTAGCAAATAATGTTTTTGGTGTTTGCATTTTCCTTAATTTCAAGATGGAAGGAAAATCAACCTCTTGTGGAAGAAGCCATTGGTAACTCCAAATAACATGATGAGAATTGATCCTAAAACCTCCATGGAGTTCAAACAAGAGCATTTACTAATCAAACTAACCTTTGGGGTTTCTTGATATAATAATAAGATGTCTTCTCACCCATGCAATAAGTTAAGAGTGATTCTTGCAAATATGATTGTTTTCTTTGACATAATAATAATAATACTTTCCTTACTAAAATGCATCTACATCTATTCTCACTACAATAAACCAAATGCAATATTTTACAATAAATATCTAAGACTCAATCTTACAAACATTATTAGTTTCCATGTAATAATATTACCATGTAAAATAAATCAAGTGCAATAACATCATTTTTTTAATGTAATATAACATCACATTATTCTTAATTTGGTGTAGCAATAACTATTCTTTTGTGAGGGGGGTTTCTTCTCATCCTTGTTTCAAATAAAGAAAGATCATGATTTCATCTTTTGGGGCATACCATATTTCATGGGTCCAAGATGCATGTACCTAAATGTTTCATCGTTGTATTATAACCCAAAAGAAGACATCCTCATTGACATTGTTTCAATTTCAATTGCATTACCTCACCTCCCTTTCATTTTCTAGGGTGATTAGACATTATTAATCTCTATTGGGGAGTTATTGGGGTAATTTATAGATTGAGCAGAGTTGAAATCCAATCATGAATTAACCATCGCTTGCATCTATGTGGGAGTAGACCAATAGAAAGGCATCCTTGAAGTAGTTTGGTCGAATCTAGATGGCTAGACACACATCCAAGGTATGGAATATGACCATATATCATTTAAATGCGACACTTGTCATGAATATGTTCACTTAACTAAGGATTGCAAGAAGAACTTGACGCATATGTACCAAAGAAGTCTCTCACGAGGAACAAAGGTTGTTCTCCTCTAAGTGACTTGTGGGTGGTTCTTAGACTCCAAAGGAATCAGTGTTGCCTCCTCCTATTTGAATAACATATTTGAAATCTTGAACCAAGAACTAATGTCAAAATATCCACTTGTAGAGGAAACTGAGAAAATGATGCTCTAGCTCCACCTTCAACACCCTCGGAAGGATATTTAACCCTCGTAAATCCCCCCTCCCCCCCTTCCCACCCCCTGTCATGACCCCTTTGAAATACTAACATAGTTGAGCAAACAAATTGTGTATATGTAGAGAGGGAAGATCACACCTTCAATCTGGAACCTATAGCTCATAATATGAAAACTCTAAATGATGTGCTCACACACAACAAATCCCCCCCAATACAAGAAGAAGAGGACACATAGGACTTGAAAGGACCAAGGACGGGGGTGATAAAAGCTCTCAAAGTATTAAGAGAATAGGAAGTGATCCGAAGAAAATTTTTGGAGTACAAACTACTCTCTAGAGAGTCTTCAGGAGTGGTAGTAAATCCAACCCAGGTAAGTAACGAATGTCATCTCCTAGAGTTGTAGGGGAGTAGGTAGCATAAATAAACAAGATTATATATTTAGTATTATTATGTTACAATCCCAATACACAAAACATCATGATAAACCAGAGTACACATAATATACACCAAATATTAGCATGGAGCACAACACCCAAAGTGATAATAAAATATGAGTTACACAATAACTACTTATTCATTAGGAGAACCTCCTCCAAATAACCCAAGTACATCCATATGTCCAAATCATCATAAGTTTCATGTCTACAATAATGACTATATAGACTCCTATATATACATATGCTCACACATTGCGCATTTGGGTGTTATAGAAAATAAATTTGTATGGCTATGGGTTAGGGCCACAACAGAGTGATACCTTAAAAGACCACTCTCAAACTCAAATCAAGCAGTTAATTAAAAGTAACTATTTTTCAATAACTAACTTTCAAAGGAAAGAGAAAGGAACAAACTTGGATTATGATGTTTGATGTTGATCATGTTCGAAGACTTTCGCTCCAAAAATCTTTCACAACAATCCTCTGAAACCTCCTGCAAACAAAGAGACAAGCAACTGAAAATAGGTAGTTATTTGATAACTAAATAAACATGATCATTTCAATTTGCATAATAGATTCAAATCAAGATATATATAATCTATTAAAAATATGAATCGACAAATGAAACTAGATGAGAACAAGAGATCTTTTATTATAAACAATATAAAGTTGATTACAACCTATAACCATTGCGACATGGTCCTGAAACTGGGCTCCAAGTTCCTTCACCCAAGGCCAGAGATGATAAACAAGACCTCCAAAACTTTGTGCTCAAACAGGTCCAAGGAAGGCAAAGGCTTTCTTCCTGACAAGATAGGGAGAAGACAACTTGTCGCATACAATTGTTATATTGTTATTATATAAGTAAGAGATTACATTGTGCCTTTTTTTTAATTTGATTTAAAAATGAATTATTATAGTACTTTCAATGTATTTAAAGTTCAATATGATAATTCAAATTTTATTAGTGTGATTAGTTTGGATGGGCTTTATTCTGTAAAGTGATTGGTTTGGATGGGCTTTGTAAGATAACCCAAGCTCAAAACTTTGCTAGTTCAGAGGAGACACCTAAAATCTAGCCATACTAAGGGTTGGTGTCAAACTAGCAAACAAAAAAAATACTCAATATGATAAAAATGTTGTCACCTAAATAATGCTTACATCATTATATGAAGGTTTTAAAATGAAATAAAATACTAGTAACAAATAATAATAATAATAATAATATATGATAGCCAAATATAAATCACACCTAGATAAAAATATCTATATATTTGGGAAAAAAATATTTAATATACAAATTGTTATATAAAACAATAAAAAGAGAGAATAATAATAATAATAATCTATTTTTAAGATCATCTCAAGTGAGACACCAAATTGATGTATGAGACCTTTTCGACCCAACAATTTTACTTGTAAAATCTACGAAAGTATACATACCCTATGATATGATTTTAAATTTTATTAAATTAAATAAATTTACAACAAAAATAAATTTATTTTAAATAATCAAAATATCAGATTAATAATTAATAATATGAATACAGCCTGAGTGGGCCTAATTGTTAAGAACATGTGTTTCCTCTTAAGAGGTCACAGGTTCAAATCCAGAGGGAGTAGGTATTAAAAAATATTAAGGTATTAAGGTGACCGCGTTTCTGTGCTGGCATCACCAGTAGTAGCGAATCGGAAGTTTAACAGCCGTAAACCGTGAAGTTTAATAGCCGTAAAAGCTATGCTAATTATATAATTAAATTAAAATATACAAACTAATAATAATTTATAACATTTGGTCGACTTTGACATGCCATATTTAATTACCTTTTGGACGGTTAAAAGATATGATAGGCCTGATTATGCCGGTTGTTAAGTATACATTTTGGAAGTAAGGGTGTCACGAGTCTTTTTATTAATTATTTAACCGACAGTGAGTCACCAAGGGTGTCACAAATGCCCGCCTTTTTATTAATTATTTAACCGACTCTGAGTCACCGAGCGTTAACCGACAAGAGTCACCGAGCGAGTCTTATGTGATTGATGAGACAAAAAGTTGAAAAATGTCGTGATTTTGTCAACTGATTTTTTATAGTTTTTGTTGATACGATATTAAGATATGACAAGTAATAATATTAATATTTGACAAGTAATAATAGCATGGTATGTTATTGATTAAAAAAATAATTTAAAATATGTTGTCTTGATAATAATAACATGGTATGTTATTGATTAAAAAAATAATTTAAAATATGTTGTCTTGATAATAATAGCATGGTATGTTATTGATTAAAAAAATAATTTAAAATATGTTGTCTTGATAATAATAATAAGATGTTTTTAGGTTTTAGGTTATTAATTTGTTTTTTATATTCAAGAAAGATTAGTTTTTAATCAATTATTTAAATAATTTTAGGTCATGTTTCAGTATAAATAGTATTAACAAAAAACAATATCAATTACTTTTTGTAAATTTAGACCTTTTGACATTGCATTAATTGATTAAGAATTTTTAAAATTGTATGCATCAAACTATTTGGTGAATTAAGACATTTTGAAATTGTAGGTATTAGAGATCACATGTTTGTTTGATCTCTGAAAAATTTAGTAGTTCATCGTCTACTTGTACTTGTTGATCCATGAGAAAACATTAGTCTGAATTTTAATTTGAAACATTTTAATTATCTATCAAATGAGGAAACTTCACTTCAACTACAATATTTTCAAAATGTTATAATAGTTTTTCAAAGCTATAATTAATATTTTGCATGCTAATTATTTTAATTACCAAATAATGTTTTTGGTGTTTGCATCTTTCTTAATTTCAAGATGGAAGGAAAATCAACCTCTAGTGGAAGAAGCCATTGGTAACTACAAAGAACATGATGGAATTGATCCTAAGACCTCCATGGAGTTCAAACAAGAGCATTTACTAATCAAACTAACCTTTGAGGTTTCTTGATATAATAATAAGATGTCTTCTCACCCATGCAATAAGTTAAGAGTGATTCTTGTAAATATGATTGTTTTCTTTGACATAATAATAACATTACTTTCCTTACTAAAATGCATCTAAATCTATTCTCACTACAATAAACCAAATGCAATATTTTACAATAAATATCTCAAGACTCAATCTTACAAACATTATTCTTTTCCATGTAATAATATTACCATGTAAAATAAATCAAGTGCAATAACATTATTTTTTTAATGTAATATAACATCACATTATTCTTAATTTGGTGTAGCAATAACTATTCTTTTGTGAGGGGGGCTTCTTCTCATCCTTGTTTCAAATAAAGAAAGATCATGATTTCATCTTTTGGGGCAGACCATATTTCATGGGTCCAAGATGCATGTACCTAAATGTTTCATCATTGTATTATAACCCAAAAGAAGACATCCTCATTGACATTATTTCAATTTCGATTGCACTACCTCACCTCCCTTTCATTTTCTAGGGTGATTAGACATTATTAATCTCTATTGGGGAGTCATTGGGGTAATTTATAGATCGAGCAGAGTTGAAATCCAATCAGAATTAACCATCGCTTGCATCTATGTGGGAGTAGACCAATAGAAAGGCCTCCTTGAAGTAGTTTGGTCGAATCTAGATGGCTAGACACACATCCAAGGCTTGGAGTATGAGCATATATCATTTAAATGCAACACTTATCATGAATATGTTCACTTAACTAAGGATTGCAAGAAGAACTTGACGCATATGTACCAAAGAAGTGTCTCACAAGGAACAAAGGTTGTTCTCCTCTAAGTGACTTGTGGGTGGTTCTTAGACTCCGAAGGAATCATTGTTGCCTCCTCCTATTTGAATAACAGATTTGAAATCTTGAACCAAGAACTGATGTCAAAATACCCACTTGTAGAGGAAACTGAGAAAATGATGCTCTAGCTCCACCTTCAACACCCTCGGAAGGCTATTTAACCCTCGTAAATCCCCCCTTCCCACCCCCTGTCTTGACCCCTTTGAAATACTAACATAGTTGAGCAAACAAATTGTGTATATGTAGAGAGGGAAGATCACACCTTCAATCTGAAACCTGAAGCTCATAATATGAAAACTCTAAATGATGTGCTCACACACAACAAATCCCCCCCAATACAAGAAGAAGAGGACACATAGGACTTGAAAGGACCAAGGACAGGGATGATAAAAGCTCTCAAAGTATTAAGAGAATAGGAAGTGATCCGAAGAAAATTTTTGGAGTACAAACTACTCTCTAGAGAGTCTTCAGGAGTGGTAGTAAATCCAACCCAAGTAAGTAACGAATGCCATCTCCTAGAGTTGTAGGGGAGTAGGTAGCATAAATAAACAAGAATATATATTTAGTATTATTATGTTACAATCCCAATACACAAAACATCATGATAAACCAGAGTACGCATAATATACACCAAATATTAGCGTGGAGCACAACACCCAAAGTGATAATAAAATATGAGTTACGCAATAACTACTTATTCATTAGGAGAACCTCCTCCAAATAACCCAAGTACATCCATATGTCCAAATCATCATAAGTTTCATGTCTACAATAATGACTATATAGACTCCTATATATACATATGCTCACACATTGCGCATTTTGGTGTTATAGAAAATAAA
>SNQJ01S0019911.1:93447-104487 GCA_010110895.2 Picea sitchensis
AGTATAATCCAAGGATCCTCAAAGTACGTCATTTGAAAATGGTGCACTTGGGATATAGGAATTGATGAACTCGAGCTAACCAGAGTGGAGGGAATGTATGATATTGGCACTGGGATATTAAGAGTCTCCATCAACGAAGAATACATTCCAACACCAATACTTTTAGACACCATTTGAGAACCATTTATTAATGGGACAATATATTCCGGTCGTGCAACTGAATATGAGTGATTGAAAGACAACTAGTCGATCGTCACAATTTTTCCTTCATGAGGAAAAAAAATAACTCGGAAGACCAAAGATATGATAGTGGTCATAGCATAAGTCCAACTGTGACCTAGAAAAAGGTTATAGTCGAGCAGAGCATTGACTACTTCCACTTCAACGTACATGGTTTTTCCTCCCAACTGTATGGGGAAGGAGGAAAGTATCCAATGGGGCCAAAATGAATGATCATCAAATGAAGTCAAAAGAGTAGGGGATAGAGCAAAGATCTGGAGAGTCGATAACTTTCCAACAAGAAATCAACATCACACACGTCGATGCTCCCTCATCAATCACAGTTCTAAAAATTTTCTTTGTGGCATACATCACTTGAATATGAAAAGTGACATGATAAGGGAGGCGATGTTTTACATTAGAAATGTCAAACGTGATGAGATGTGAGCTAGAAGCATCTAAGGCCCTGATAGCAGAAAGCAATGCACTCTATTGCATTGGGAAAATTTGGAGTACCTCGAGAGTGGACATCACACACACCGACTGGGCCAAATCTTCCACGATGGAATAATTTTGAGCCACCCTAGCATTTGGATTATGCAAGGCTCTTTTGTACACACCCTTTGGATGTGAGGCATAACATCACTCGCAGAAGGATTCCTAATATGAAAAGGCCCTTGCTACTCAGCGGGTTCCTTACTCTTAGACCCAGACTCAAGTTTATTGTAATTATGTGCTCGTGTCTACAAATAATCATATGAAATCATCATATAGACATTTGATGATGTTTCGTTAAGTGGAGGAGTACCCTGGTTACCCCTCTGCTGACACCCAACATTAGATCCTAAATCCATGTTTTTTCTGTGTGGAAATGGATTCATCAATATGGCAGTTTGTTGTTGTGCCAACAACCTCTGGGCTTCTTCCATATTGGGTCATTCGTGAGTGAGGTGATCCTCCTTGAAAAGTTTACAAGGAAACTTAACCTTCCTCTTTTCCTTCTTTCCCCCACTAGAACTAGATTATGGTTTATTAGCGTTCTTATTAATATCCCAACCCCCCTTTTTTATCCTTACCCTTCTTCTTCCTGCTAGGTTGTTGGGTACCTTTTGGGTTCGTCGGTTGCACATTGTGTACATCCAAATTTTTGGAGAGGGTATTTGAAGTCGAAGCTAGACCAGACATAGAAGCTTGGATCGAGAGTTGTCTCATTTAATGTGAGACCAAGTCTATAGAAGAGCTTTGAACAAAACCCATAATGTCATTGGCATGAGGTCCAGGAGTTGGTTTGGTAGGGTCAGTATTTGATCATGATGCATCCAAGATGATCTCATATAGGATCCCATACTGAGAGTAAATCAAATCTAGCTATTGGGATCTAAATCTAGCTTGCTCCTCTATAGTTTCCCTAGAAGTAGAAATGTTCTTGGAGATATAAGGCAACAAGGAATTCAAAAACCACTCCAAGAGGAACTCTGGAGGGATGGTTGCCTTAATCATTCTCTTTCTTCTCTTTCACTCCTGAATATGGTTAGATATATGAGWGGCCTTATTCTATCGAAAATTTGACAAGAGATCATACCAACATCATAGTGAACTGGGAGTTGAAAGTGATTGAGAAAGACTAACACCAAATCATGAAACGTGTGATAGGATGCCCCCTTCAATTCAATATACCACTTAGCARCAAMTCCGATAAGAGTACGCTAAAAAAGGTGTATGCGAATAGAATGATCATTAAGTGAGTTGGAAAAACACCACRGGTGGAAATTTGTGGCGTGATCACCAGGATCTTTACCAACTTTTCGTTCGAATTTGGGAATATTTGAAGGAAGTTTGGTTGGGACCAATGGCCAACTAGGATCGTGGACCATAGGTTCATTCATCAACTTTGAAATATATGGAAAATTAAGAGTTTCCAGGAAGGGGAGCCTTGGTTTTTGCATTGTAATCCAACTTTTGGAGGGGGTGCCCCCGGGTTGGTTGGAATAAGGAAATGAAGAGCCTAGATTGTTACTAGAACCAGGTTGCCAAAAAGAATTCGCCTGAAAGTCAAGGTTTTGATCAGATGGTTCAAATCCCTGACCATAAGGAGGTAATCCCCCTCCAAACTGGTTATCGATCTGAAAATATTGATTTCTATTCAGTGCCCCATGTGTTGGAACAATCCAAATGAGGGGTTCCATGATGATTGGAAAGGATTTTCCCCAGGCGACACCCCGAAGGAAAGGATTGCTCCCATATCCGCCAAAGAATGTGAGGGGTTTGGATGTAGATGATGTTCCAGTAGATTGAAATACACTGCTTAAGGAAGGAACCCATCCCATAGAGGTATTAGGACCTAAGGACGGAAAAAACACACTTCCAAGAAAGGGGTTTGACATAAAATATGCCCCCCACCCCACGGAATAAATTGGTAGGGAATCGAAGAAATCCCAACACCAATGTTAGAAACTTGGGGAGTCAGTTGAGATCCATCCGACATGCTCTACATTCCAAATGAATACATCCCAAACATAAATGCATTAGACACCAAAGGTAGCGATGAAGAGGCCACACTCAAAGGTTGAGTGGACCCAACAATCAACGATGTGGAGCTGTTGACCGACGAGGCTATCGTGGATTCAACCACGTTAGTCATTTGGTTAGAGATACTAGGAGGAAGGATTCCTCTTGATACTATTGCCAACGTGGAGGTTACAGGGACCCCCGACCTAGACACTTCCAAAGTTCCTTCCATTACGACCCACAGAAGAGGGAAACTATCAATGTAGTCCGACCGAGGAGCTAGAATTCACCAAATAATTGGATTGTCTAGTCTAGTTAATAGAGATTTAAATGGATGAATGAAAACTTTGGCTTCAAGGTATGATATATGAGTAACCATCGATGCATAAGACTTTTTTGTGCATCCTTAATTTCTAAAAAGTTAGTTGGACTCGCTGATTCAAAAGTGTCGACTAGATTGAGTCGACGACTCTAAGGAGGAGGCAGAGAATTTATAGGAACTTCTTTAGGAGGAATACCTTGAAATCTCCACAATCGATCAAGGGGTTGATTAGCCACTTTAAATCAAATATTTAAGGCATTGGTCAACACACCCACCTAGGTATTCTACGCACAGAGAGCACACCACTAAAAATAAAAATCTCTAAAAGATACAAACCAAGCAAAAAACTTTGTTGAAATCTTGACTTAGGTGGATTAGGTCATTAGATCGAAATAGCAACAAAGTGAGGTAAGGACCTTCTAGATGAAGGCATGGGTTGATTAAGTCCTATGAACTGTCGAACGAAAGAGTGAGAAACATTTACCCTGACCTCCACTAACCGTCTTTATCCGGTGCAAGTACCCACGCTTTGCAGGGAACCCTCCAACAATATTGAAAATCATGATATGAAGTATGTCTCAGGTACCACAAGAAACCCCCTGCAGTCACCTCTGTGATACCTAGGAAAAGAAACTAAGGATACCAACTCATAATCAACGTCTAGGGGAATAGTCGACAGTCGATATTGAACTTATGGGAAGGGTAGAAAAGATCAAAACTTCAAAAGAATTGCCTCTCATTGAGGTAAGGACACTAGCAAAACCCACAAATACGATCTTTGCACTATGCTTAGTTAATATTTGGAGGGGTTATCTCCTCGGATCTCCTTCATGTGACCTTCTGTTTGGATCTTGTGTGAGAGGAGTTTCCCGACCACACCTATACGAAAATTGTATTTGATTCTCCCTATCACAAACTCCTACGTTTTCTTTTGGTTGGCCCTCTAGAATTTACTCTAGAAAAATATTACTAATTGATTTTAGTTATTAACTTTCATTTTAATGGTTGTTTATTGAGTGACAAAGAAATGAACGTGAAAATCAGTGATTTGTATTGACACTTGCAGAAACAAAAACAATTACACTTTAAGAATATTTTTTATATGAAATGGGATAAATTCTTCAAAAGAAAGAGGTGTAATATATAAATATGAATGCACTTCTTCTTCAAAGAAACGTTTTCTTTTCAATGCAATGCAAATGTGAATCTTTCATTTTCGATGCAATGCCTGATTTGATTGAAATATTCAACAACTTATGCAATGAACTAAGTTAAATTAAAAATGCAACTTTTCACTTTTCACTTTAAATAATAAAGATGCACCCTAGAAATTAACCTTAAATGCAAATTGAAATCTTTTTCTTTTCTATAAAGTACAAGAGTGAATTCTGGAAGAAAACATACATACAGTGAACTTTTCATTTTTAAATGCAAGTGAAAAGGGTAAGGAAGAAAGTTCACAAGCACACACTCTTACACTTTTGTTTAAGTAAATCGAGAAAACAAGAAAGTAGAAGGAAAGAAAGACCACAAACATATGACCAGACACCCTATAAAGAACTGTAAGAACATGTCAAAGTGCAGTATACGCATGAAGAATATTTCTCAAGACCTAACACCATCAAAAGAAAAAAACAACCTTGACAAAACAAGAAAGTTGAAAAATATTTTTGGACTTTTCTTATAATCTTGAAACAAAAGAAGACAATTTATGAAACCAAAAATCAACTCTAAGGACTAATAGGATCTAGGAAGATCCTATAGTACCACAACCCCAACATCCAGTGATTTGGAAAGAGCAAAAAACTCAGACCAAGAAAATGTACGCGATTGTATAAGTGACAAGTAGCATATGCACGCGATTGTGTTCGAGGAAAGTCATGTATGTATGCGATTGTACTAAAATAAATGCGCGTACACCCTATAAAAACCTTTCAAACTTGAGAGACAAGGGTCTGGAAGACTCAGGAAGGATTGAAAAATTTCAGAGAATGCTAAATAAAGGTCTAAGACACAGGAAAATATTCAAAATAAATGAAAACAAAAAGTACTCCTAACAACCCAAAAAGGGAGTATCCCCAGTGGAGTCGCCAATTTTGTTACGAAAAACAAAGTCCTATGGCTATGGGTCGGGGCCACAACAGAGGGATACCCTAAAATACCACTCTTAGACTCAAATCAAGCAGTCAATTAAAAGTAACTACTTTGCAATAACTAACTTTCAAATGAAAGAGAAGAGAAAAAACCCAGATTCTGACATTTCATGTCAATCTCGTTCGAAGACTCTCTCTCCATAACTCTTTCACAACGATCCTTTGAAACCTCCTGCAAACAAAGAGACAAGCAACTGCAAATAGGTAGTTATTTGATAACTAACTAAACATGATCATTTCAATTTGCATAATAAATTTAAATCAAGATATAGATAATGTGTTAAAAACATGAATCAACAAATGAAATTGGACAAGATCGAGAAATATTTTATTATGAACATAAAAGTTAGTTACAACCTGTAACCATTGTGGCACGATCCCAAAACTAGGCTTCAATTTACTCCACCCAAGGTCATAGATGATAAACAAGACCTGCAAAACTTTGTTCTCAAATAGGTCCAAGGAAGGTAAAGGATTTCTTTTTGACAAGATAGGAAGAACACAACTTTTGAAAACAAGGGTTTTCAAATGGGAAGGGCAATCTCAGATGCAAGGGGAAAGGGGGACTTGCAAGACAATGATGAAAATTCCAACATAAGGATGCATTTCTCTGTTCTATTTTTACTCCACCCCAAGGATCTAATTTATACTCATTTTTTACAGTTGGAGTAGTTATGGATGGACTATAGGAGGTTAGGAACCTAAGGAACCCATCAACTATGCCCGAAATGTCGATATTTTTTATTTTTTTGAGCCAAAATAGCATGTACATAGGTTGTTAACTAGAAACCATCGTATGTACGTTGGGTGCTTTAAAAAGAGATGTGTACATCAAGTAAGATGGGTTATTTTTAAGTATTTTTAGGGAGGAAAAGGGGGATTTTGGTCCTGCAAGCAGGGAAAGGGATGTAACTGAGGCCAATGAGTCATCATAATCATATGTGGTGTCATATAAAGCTATAAAAATGGTCCCCTAATAGGCCAACCCATATTACATATACATTTGACCCATGTATACCCTCATTAGGAACATAACATATTAGAACAACAAATATATATCTAGTTTTACTACACAAATTAATTGGAAGACACGACCTTTGTGGCCTAGGTTGAAAATCTATGGTGAGGAAGTCTCAGGGTTTGTATTAAATCAAGGGGAACTTTAGGTTGAATAACAACCCTATAGAACCCTACAAGGTTGGATTTGGTAAGAACAGATCAAGGAAAACATCAATTGTTCAATCAAATGACAAAGATTTTAAATGGGAAACAAGTGAAAATATTTTAAAACATTTATGATCTAGTCAACTTCATGGGGAAACAGATCCATTGGGAATGGGTCGAAGTCTTTGGAGATGCATTACAAGGATAAGGGGAAATCCTAATGGGGGATCTGAACCTTATTGTAAACTGAGATGAGAAGTGGGGTTGTATCTTTGTTCAATACCTTATAGAGGGAGGTGGATGAGCTAATTATGGAATGGGACTTGGTGTACTAGTTAATATGTTTGATTGAGATGTATGTATTAGAGGGTGCTCCCGCCAAGGTTTTTATACCTTTGAATGCTACAATAATCAGGGGTTTTATTTTATTCCAGTTAATATGTTTGATTGATATGTAAGTGGACATATAAACCTATAGTGATAGTCAAGCTCTCCCTGGCTCTGAATGTGTCATTGCCCTAAGTTGTGATGTACATGGTAGCACTGTGCTTGGGATCCAAATGTGGATTTGGGTTTGTTAATGCATTTCAGAAGCTGTACTACAATAGATATAGAGGAGGAGTTAATATTGTAGCTCATGTCTACACTAAGGGAGTTGGGTTGGCTACATAAATTATTGGCACATTTGTGTTGGTCTACACAATTTTCCTTGACAGCTCTCCAAAGTGAAATGCCTATGATTCCCATGTTCTTATATGTATTACTAAAACTTAGACCTTCATTTCATTCTTATTGGTGTGGTTTCTACTGGTATGTTGTGAGTATGGTTGCTTTCTCAACCTATCCTGTAGAATTTTGGAATAGATTCTACTACTATAAAATATATTTTCTCTTATGTCAAGCGAGTTAGTATAAATATTAATGGTTTTCCTATGAATTTTGTTGTACTCATGGTACATTTGGCCACTATCGATGTAATATAATGGACAAATTACATTTCTTAGTTGTTGTAATTTGGTGCAGTAATAACTATTTTTTTTTGCAGAGGCTTCACCTTATCCTTGTTTCAAATAAAGGGAGATCATGATCTCATCTTCTGGGGTAGACCATATTTCATGGGTCCAAGATGCATGTACCTAAACCGTTCATAATTTTATTATAACCCAAAAGAAGACATCCTCACTGGCATTGTTTCAATTTTGATTGCACTACCTCACCTCCCTTTCATTTTCTAGGGTTATCAAACACTATCCATATCTATTGGGAACACATTGGGGTAATTTATAGATCGAGCGGAGTTGAAATCCAATCATGAATAAACCATCGCTTTCATTTGTGTGGGAGTAGACCAATAAAAATGCCTCTTTGAAGTAGTTTTTCTTAATATAGATGGCTAGACACACATCCAGGGATTGGACTATGAGTGTATATCATTTAAATGAAACATTTGTCATGAATACAGTCACTTCACTAAGGATTCTAAGAAAAACTTGATGCATGTGTACAAAATAAGTGCCTCATAAGGAACAAAGGTCGTCCTCCTCCAAGTGACTTGCTGGTGGTTCTTAGACATTGAAGGCATCATCGTTACCTCCTCATATTTGAAGAATGTATTTGAAATATTGAACCAAGAAATTATGTAAAAATATCTACCTATAGAGGACACTAAGAAAACGATTCTCTAGCTCCACCCCCAATGATCCAGGTGGATATTGGTGGCCAACCACCTGTTCCAAATTCCAACTAGCTCATCTAGATAGTTTTCAGTTCAGCATGTTTCTCTATAATGGGGACATTTCTTTGTAATTGTGGGTTATGCACTTACAAGGATATCTTGAATCCCTACACAGCATCCAGGTAGATATGGGTGGATGCCCACCTATTCCAACTGGCTTATTTTGGAATTTTTCATGTCAGAAAATCTTTTTGTACTTCCATATTTTTTTGGGGGCTCTAAACAATGTTTTCTTGGCTTTCCACAATCAAATTGTAGTCAGATTCAAATTTTGACGACATAATGTGTACTTCTCGAAAATACCTTTCCAACGGAATATCACACGCCTAAAATGGAGATCATATGCAAAAGTTATGACCCCAAGAAGTTAATGTACTAACTTACCCCAATGGGACCCACATGAATTTTGGTGCTTCATCTCCTAGGGTTAGGTTTTTTTATGTCTAGGGTTTTAGCATTCATGTTTATCATAAAAGGCCTTTGGAGCCTCATTTTAATCATCTTCTTGCGAATGAGCGTAGCTGTCACATCTCTTCTCAGAGATAAAGATTCCACCATTATAGTGAGTCTTGGTGGTTGAGGTCAAAGACAAGGAGTCGAACCTTGAATCAGAATCTAATCCAGAAAATGTTGAAAATAGATAGATCATCAATGTAGACCAGACTACTATTGTCGTGGCCATGACAATTCAACCAGAAGAACCATTAGATCCTGAATAGGGAGAGCACCTCTTCCATTCACGGATGTGGGTGAATAGGACCCCGATGCATTTCATTGTTGATAGAAAAATCCAGAAGAATCTCATCTCAGATGAGGTCATCAAATAGTTGGGTTTGTCAACAACACCACACCCGCAACCATACAACATCAGTTGGCTTCACCAGGGATGAGATCTTTGTGTCAGCCAGAAGTGTTGCTTGTCCTATGGCATCCATCCGTTCAAGGATTAGGTAGTGTGTGATGTTTCCCCTCTTGATGTCTATGATGTTGTTTTGGGCCAACCATATATGTGGAAATTTCATGTTTTTTATGAGTCTCAACCTCGTAGTGTCATTATTACTCTAGGGATTCAACTCTACAGGATACCAGAGGTAGTTCTGACTATTGTTCCATCAAAACAGTGTCGCAAGGTAATCTCTCATACTACAAAATTCATCCTCTTCACAGTCTAGTCAAAGGATGCACATAAGGTCAATGAAACCATTGTAGCCTCAACACCCTCTATCCAACAGAAGCAGATTGCAGACATTGTTTATTCACCTACAATGGTTCCTACACAATGCCCCATCAATCCCAGAGACAACAGGTTGGTGGAACAAATTCAACCCTGCCAGCAATAGGTTCGTGACAACCTTCCACATACCAAGCAATGCAAGTTCTCCAACAAGGCATGCATCTCACCAAGATTTATATTCGAAAAATGCTTTCCCCTCTTCCACGGGCACTCAATGCAATGGATATCATTTCTTCCTAATGGGGGAGGATTGATCCAGGTGGATATTGGTGGCCACCCACCTGTTCCAAATTCCAACTAGCTCATCTAGATAGTTTTCAGTTCATCATGTTTCTCTGTAATGGGGACATTTCTTTTTAATTATGGGTTTTGCACTTACAAGGTTGTCCTGAAAGCCTACACAACATCCAGGTGGATATGGGTGGCCACCCACCTATTCCAATTTGCTTATTATGGAAGTTTTCGTGTCAGTACATCTTTATGTACTTCGAGGGCCGTTCTGGGGATCTAAACAATGTTTTGTTGGCTTGCTACAGTCAAATTGTAGACAGATTCACATTTTGACGACATGATGCGTAGCTCTCAAAAATACCTTCCCAACAGGCTATCACACACCTAAAACGGAGATTGTATGTAAAAGTTACAACCCCGAGAAGTTAATGTACTAACTTACCCCAACAGAGCCCACATGAATTTTGGCGCTTCATCTCCTAGGGTTAGGTTTTTGGATGTCTAGGTTTTTGGCATTCATGTTTATGATAAAATGTCTTCAGAGCCCCATTGTAATCATCTTCTTGCGAATGAGAGTAGTCGTCACATCTCTTCTCAGAGATAAAGTTTCCACCATTCTAGCAAGTCTTGGTGGTCGAGGTCAAAGACAAGGAGCTGAACCCTGATTCAGAATCTGATTTAGAAAATACTGAAAACAGACAGATCATCGATGCAGACCCCAATGCTACTTTCGCGGTTGTAACAATTCAACCAAAAGAACCAGTAGATATTGAAGAGGGGGAGCACCTCTTCCATTCACAGACGTGGATGAAGGGGATCCCATTGCATTTCATTGTTGATAGCAACAGCCAGAAGAACCTCTTCTCAGCTGAGGACATCAAACAGTAGGGGTTGTCGACAACACCACACCTGCATCCATACAACATCGGGTGGCTTCACCAGGGATGATATCTTCTTGTCATCTAGCAGTGTCGCATGTCCTATGACATCCATTCCTTCAAGGATGAGGTAGTGTGTGATGTTTCCCCTCTTGATCTCTGTGATTTTGTTTTGGTCCAACCATATATGTGGAAATTTCATGTTGTTTATGAGTCTCGACCTTGTAGTGTCATTATTACTCTAGGGGGTCAACTCTACAGGATACTAGAGTTATTTTTTACTATTGTTCCACCAAAACAGTGCCGCAAGGTAATCTCTCATACTGCAAAATTCATCCTCTTCACAATCTGTTCAAAGGATGCACAGAAGGCCACTACAACCACTGCAGCCTCCGTACCTTCTATCCAACAAAAGAAAATTGCAAATATTATTTCTTCACATACAATGGTGCCTACACAATGCCTCGTCAAGCCCAGAGACAACAGGTTGGTGGAACAGATTCAACCCCACTATCAACAGGTTCGTGACAGCCTTCCACATACCAAGCATCACAACTTCTCCAAAAAGGCACGCAGCTCACTAAGATTCAGATTCA
>SNQJ01S0019911.1:105933-117522 GCA_010110895.2 Picea sitchensis
CCTGTCCTATGGCATCCAACCCTTCAAGGATGAGGTAGTGTGTGACGTTTCCCCTCTTGATGTTTGTGATGTTGTTTTGGGCCAACCATATATGTGGAAATGTGATGTTTCTTATGAGTCTCGACCCTGTAGTGTCATTATTACTATGGGGTCTCAACTCTACAGGATAATAGAGGTAGTTCTGACTATTGTTCCACCAAAACAGGGTCACAAGGTAATCTCTTGTACTGCAAAATTCATCCTCTTCATAGTCTATTCAAAGGATGCACAAAATTCCACTGCAACCTCAACACCTTCTATCCAACAAAAGTGGATTACAAATATTGTTTCTTCACATACAATGGTGCCTTCACAATTCCCCGTCAAGCCGAGAGACAACAGGTTGGTGGAAAAAATTCAACCCCACCAGCAACAGGTTCGTGACAGCCTTCCACATACCAAGCCGTGCAACTTCTCCAACAAGGCACACAACTCACCAAGTTTAGATTCATAAAACGCTTTCCCCTCTTCCACAGGAACTCAACGCAATGGAGACTGTTGGAACACGTTTAATTTTTTTCCTCTTAGAAATAAAATTTTCACCCAAAAAAAGAAAAAGAAGCTTAGAGATTCTCCTTTTAAATTTAAAGATAAATCCATCGCTTGTTGAAAAGGCGCTTACGATATACACCGTCAATTAGCTACTCTAAATTTATCAAATGGTATTAATGATTTTCGAACTGTAGAAGTTGCTCAAGTTTTAAATAAAGTGTCTAACAATCGCTTTAGAGCTTCGCACTTCGGGTATTCTAGAAAGTCTAAACAATGAAAATCCCGAACGCCGAAACGTCGAATTCCTTAAGGATAATTCAAGGTTTAAAGCATGATAAAATAAAACATAAAAGTGAGTGATAGGAGATTAACTTCTTTGTGAATTTGACCTTCGAGAGTTTTATACCCTAATTGTGTCCAACACTCACAAACATCAAAGTATTAACGATATGTATGATTGGATAAACTTAACGATTTGAATTTCGATAAGCAGTTTTTTATTCAGCGAAGAGCTTACAAATTTCTCTTGTTACAGGCAAGCTAATTTTTTGCGCCACGAAAAGTTGCAGGGAAACCTGACCTCATAATCTAGTGGAATGATAAATCAGTTCGGAAGCTGGATAAACTAAGAAAATGACCAATTATAGCAGGGAAGGGGCTAAATAGACAGAAAAGGGTGCACAAACTCTCTGGAGTGCTAAATCCCTGAAGTGGAATATCTTGCACCGTGTGTCCTCTTGATTTCAACGGCGAAGATTTACTTCGAAACTCCAGGCTTCGGGGATTTGGGAATTCTCGCTTCACACATTAATATTTATTCCAAAGTGGTTATCCCCGAAGTGAGAGATATGGCGCCACGTGTCCTCTTGATTTCAACGACGGAGATTTAATTCGGAACTCCAGACTTCAGGACTTCGGAAATTCTCGCTTCACACATTCAACTTTCTTCTGAAGTGGTTATCCCTGAAGTGAGAGATATCGTGCCATGTGTCCTCTTTATTTCAACGATGAATATTTACTTCGAAACTCCGGGCTTCGGGACTTCGGGAATTCTCTCTTCACACATTCATCTTTCTTCGGAATTGGTTATCCCTGAAGTGAGAGATCCAGTGCTACATGTCCTTTTGATTTGGATGGCTGAGATTTACTTTGCAACTCCGGGCATCAGGCATTTTGAAATGCATAACACCACAAACCTTCCAGAGTGTCATATCTGTCAACACGCGTCCACTTCGATCAACAGTCCAGATGAACTCTGAGCTTCAGGACTTCGGAAGTTCTCGCTTCACACATCCAAACTTTTTCTGAAGTGGTTAAACCTGAAGTACATGATCTCCTATCATGTTTCCTTTTGATCAACAGTCCATATGAGCGTCAGGTCTTAGGGAGTTCTTTACTCATCACTGCTTGCCTCCTCCCCAGAGTATGAAATAGTCGAATACAAAGATCGTCTGACATGTATCCCGCGCTCAGATCAACAGACAGGAATTGCATGAAATCCACTCTATCTTCTCTACATATGACCAAGAGCTATGACCTCGGCTTAACCTTTGGGCACTTATTTCACTTTACGAGATCTGACAGCTTATATTTCTCTCGCCTAGATCAACGGTCGAGAGAGATTGTGGGGTGTGGAGTTGCACGGGGTTTAATTTCAAGAGGCGGTCCCACAATTTAAACCGCAGTTTTCTCTTAGGGTTATGTGGCATCACTAAGTGCATTGCGGGACAAAAAGCAGGTTACTTCAAACCACTCCCTTGCACCTTCGCAAAATAGAGAAACATAAAGGGACACTGGAGCAACACCTGTCTTCCACGTCATGTACCCAGTTCACCCTCCATCCTGTCACACATTCCACATCAGTTATCTCGTTTACCTCACCACCTACATGTGTCCCCATGTCATCCTATTCGTGAGAAGTTACTTTTTATTGTAACTATTAGCCATCATATAACGATCCAAAACTGAGCTACATGTCACATTTTCACTCTCCCCATATTTTCAACTGATATTATTTTCCCAGTAAACGCATCTGAAGAACAGATAGAAATGGAATCAAATGATGAGGAAAGTAAACAAATGATTATGGTGGCCCCAATGGACATGTGTGTCTAATTCAAAGTACAAAGGAAAATGAGTGCGTCTGCGAGAAGATGAAGAGATAGATGAAAACACTAGCTGCTAAAACAATATCAGCCTATTATCATTCCATTTGAATTACATTTTGTTTTTAGGAGATATTGTATGAAGTCCAATGGTTTTTGAGTTGTGATAATTTTTGTATAAATAGATAGTTTTTAGATCTAATCAAGTTTGCTTCTTGCCGGATGTAATAGAGAAAACCCTCATTTTTTAGTATTAATACAAGTGCAGACAGAGATTCTAATTTTCGTTAAGTTTGAGTTATGTGTTTCTTCTGTATTTCCATATCTTTGAATTTCTTTATGTAATTCCTTGATAAGTGATTGGTTTTAATTTATTATTACAACTGTTGTAATCGTATTATATCAACAATTCATTAAGTAAGCAGTTTTTCCTCTGTATTCACTGTGAGTAAAACAAGACCTGCAAGTTGTGTGAATTACTGTATTTTATATCATGTTCAAGGATGTGCTCTCTACTTTTATTCCACTGCAAACAAGGTGAGATTCATCTGGAATTGATGCCTAGCTTTGTTTAACAAATTTGTACTCTTCCTTCATACCATTTGATATTAGAATTGTGACTCGGACAATGGAATACAACCTCTATATTGTCTTATTATTAATTTCATTAAAGGATTATTTCTAATATAACTAAAGGTAGGAAAAGCACTCATTTAAAACATTTTCATAAAACATCTCGATACCTGACATTACTCTTTGAGCCTTAAGATTAATCTTAGGAACAACATCTTTTTGGCGTTGTTGTCGGGGACGAAGAAAAGGACAAGGTAAATTTCTATCTTTGATGGTGAACAAAGATTGAATACATAAGTAAGGCTTATTTTTCACTTGGCGACTCCACCGTATATAAAACTGGCATTCAGTCGAAAGAATACCAGAAAAAATCCAGACGATAAGCAGACCACACCAATGTCAGATCCCGAAAAGTTGTTAAAACCAAAGGGATACCTCAGGTCTACTATTGCATCATCAGGTAAAGTATATCAACCCAAAGTTACACAAGTTAATGCTAATTTTCCAATTGAATAGCTAACTGCTAAAGAAAGTTTTAAACAATTTAGTTCTGCAGAGACATCAACTAGTGAACCCGAGTCTAAAATCGAAGCTCCAAAGGTAAAGGTCCCCGAGATATAGGTTGAGATTTACTTGACAGATACTTTTACCAAAGAGAATAAAATATCCCATTTGATACTTGTTGTCATTAATACCATGTCGGTTATATATTCGCCCGAAGAAAAGGTTTCAGTTTCTCGAAACTCTGAAGAATATATTTTATACCCTGATTTACCCCCTATTGGTTCTCCAATATATATATCTTATAAGTATGAGGAAACCAATCCACATTTTCCTTTTCCTCCTCTTTTATATTTTCCCTCTCCTAACGGACTTTTTCTGGAACTCCCTTCACCATATCCTGAGCTAGTCGAATGGTCACCAGTTCAGTCCCTTGAAGTTTTTGGAAACCCCCTTTTCTCCTCCTGAAGTTTGTCCCCTAGACTTCCAATGGGTGGTGTTTGTGGTGTCGGAGGTGGAGGAACAGGTGGACAAGGTCAAGGACATGCTCTGCCTCCAAGAATATTTTCCAAAGTAGCTTCTAGGTACACTCCT
Organism: Picea sitchensis; assembly: GCA_010110895.2. Taxonomy (NCBI): domain Eukaryota; kingdom Viridiplantae; phylum Streptophyta; class Pinopsida; order Pinales; family Pinaceae; genus Picea; species Picea sitchensis. The sequence continues at coordinate 110,238 of SNQJ01S0019911.1, forward strand.
TTTTTCATCCATGTCGTCCTCCGTGATTTGCCCGAAAATTATATGAAAAACCTACCAAAATTCATGGGAGAAGGAGATTTAACCGCAAACAAACACATAGCCTTTTTTTTATCAGTTTGTCAATATCCTTGGCGTCGAACACGAAGATGTTTACTTAAGACTGTTAGTGAAAACCTTTGAAGGATAAGTGAGAACCTGGTTTTGAGAACTCCCGGTAGGTTCCATACGGTCATATGATGATCTAGAAAATTTCTTCCTAAGAAAATGGGGAGAGAAGAAAGACCATCTCTATTATTTGACTGGATTCGAGGATTTAAGAAAAAAAAATTATGAATCAGTTCTTGAATTTACTCAAAGATTCAACAAATTGTACAACAAAATCCCAGTTGAAGTCAAACCCTCTCAACCCGTGGAAAAGGTAACCTTTGCAGGGGCTTTTGAACCCGACTTTTCTCTCCTCTTAAAAGAAAGAAGATCTGCCATTCTAGTAGGAATGCAAGATGATGCCATAGAAATTGAATCTAATATGATGGCATCCGAGAAATTAAAAACTAAGGTCGAGATGGGAACTAGAGAAACTAAGTGTTTCAAAGAACAGGAAGGACCATTTGGGTCTGGGAAATCTGCAAAAGAGAAAATGGATGAGATGGCCAAGATAATTAAAGATTTATCAAACAAGATATCCAGAATGGAATTAGATCAATCCAAACCTGATACTTATGTTAGGAATCATTTCAAGAGAAACCCTAACCCCCAGATGCAACATAGACAAATAAAAAATGAAGATCAAAAGATCCAAGCCCTGTTTAAAACTGAAAATTTTATGCAGAGGGATGATATGAAAAATTATCAGCAGTTAGAAGAAGACATGAACAACCTTAGATATGACGATCTTGAGCCACATTTAACGAGACAGGATTATGAGAAGTCTTCAGATATATAATCCTTGTTTAATAATGAGGAAAGCATCAATAATTTGGGAGACTCTGCCTATCAAGGACTCGTCGACTCAATAATGGCTTAACTCCAATAAAAGTATGATCTGAGGCCCAGAGAGAAAAATTATGTGAATGTTCCACCGAAAAATATTTTGTCACGAAGTAAAAAGAATGAGGCTCTAAGTACTAAACCATCAACTGAAACACAAGTTTCCCGGACAAAGCCAGTTGAAACAAGAGCAACACAAACTAAAAAACTGGAAAATACAGAAGCAAAAATTCCAACCAGAGAAATTGAAAAAGCAATTGGGGGTTTAAGTTTGGAAAATGAACGTAATAAAATTAAAATTCCCATGCCTCTGGATGAGCTTGCAAAAAATGCGATTTATAAAAAGAAAATTCCTAAAGTGATAAATTTTCTAATGTTGAATATCATGCAGAGGTTATTAATCTGCAAGATGAAAGACCTGTGATCATGTTTGGTCTGCACATCGAAAACACCAAGGATTTTGTTGCTCCATTTTATATTACACTAACTGTGCACGACCATTTACTCCACAAGTGCATGTTAGATTCGGGGGCCTCTCATAACTTAATGCCTAAAATTATCATGGATAAATTGTGCCTTGAAATTACTAGACCTTATCAAGACCTATACTCGTTTGATTCCAGAAAAGTTAAGTGTCTTGGCATGATTAAGGATCTGGTAGTAAATCTTGCTCAAATCCATGTAAAAAGTGTCCTTATGGATGTGGTCGTTGCTGACGTCCCTACCAAGTACGGTATGCTTCTATCTAGGTCTTAGGGGGCTAAATTAGGAGGATCAATTCACCTGGACATGACTTATGCTACGATCCCAATTTTCGATGGACAATTCACACAACTGTACAGAGAAACTAGACTAGCATATACGGTAAGTGACCCTCAAAATCCAAATAATTACCCAGTCTACGTTGTTTATCAAGACTTAGGAAATTGTATATTATCGATAGATGACAATTTTGAAGAATGTACAGAAGAAGAAAATAAAAAAGTAGAAAAAACAAAGAAACATGTAAATAGTAGAGAACGTATGTGGAAAATGTTTTTTGATGGCGCTTCGTCCTATGAAGACGCATGGGCTGGAGTGTTATTTGTAGCACAAGGAGATGAGTACGTTATTCCCTTCTCATATAGATTATAGTGGGAGATTGATTATACGAATAATTTATGTGAATATGAAGCTCTAGTCTTAGGATTAGAAGCTTCCATAAAGTTAAAAATTGAACATCTGATAGTTTATGGTGATGCAGAGCTCATTGTGAAACAAATAAAACAAAAATATCAATCCAACCATCCAAGGTTGAGTTCATACAGAAATTGCACCTGAGACTTGATAGAGAATTTATTCTCATCCTTTGACATTCACTCCATTCCCAGAATGGAAAATCAGCAGGTCGATTCTTTAGCCAAAGCTATTGCGACCTTTGTACCACCTACTGTCCTAAAACTTAAATATCACATCAAGATGAGACATAGACCCTCGATCCCGAACAACATTCAACACTGGCAAGTGTTCGAAGACAACGAACAAATTAAACAGTTCCTGGAGATGATTGATGACTTTTCTAAAACTCACATAGATCAGGAAAACCAGAATGATCCCACTTGGATTATGCAAGAAGGTGAAGACCCCAAAAATTACAAGATAATATTGCAAACCATTGCATGCTTGTGCTTAAGAATAATAATATCCCCATAGGTCTGACCCCCTTAGAGAGATTGTTTGAACAAGATGACATACCCTTAAATTATACCTTACGACCTCATCCCGAAGAGGTTGAAGACTATAAAATAGGAACTAAAGAAGATCCTAAACTAGTCAAGATATCTAAATACGTTCCTACCCAAATAAATAATAAGTACGTTGAGTTTCTAAGACAGTATAAAGATGTTTTTGCATGGTCCTATGATGATCTAAAAACTTACGATACATCTTTTATTGAACACAAGATCCCTTTGAAACATGGTATCAAACCTTTCAGGCAGAAACTCAGACAAATAAATCCTATCCTCCTGTCAATGATAGAAATGGAATTCAAGAATCTTCTTGATGCGAAAATTATCGTTCCACTCAGGTATTCTGAATGGGTAGAAAATTTGGTACCCGTCAAAAAGAAAAATGACGAAATAAGGCTCTATGTAGATTTCAAAAACTTAAATCGGTCGTCCCTCAAAGACAACTACCCACTACCGAAAATGGATCATGTTCTAGAAAAACATTTCGAGCTAAAAGAATGTCCATGATTGATGGTTTTTCCAGATACAATCAAATTGTTGTCCATGAAGATGACAAAGAAAAGACTATGTTTACCACTCTGTTGGGAACTTTCATGTACGATAAAATTCCATTTGCTTTGATGAACGCAGGGGATACTTTCCAGAGAACGATGGACATCATGTTCATCGATGAGAAAGACAAATTCGTTGTTATTTATCTTGATGATTTGACGGTCTTTTCTAACTGTGATGCAGAACACCTTCTACACCTTAGGCGGACCTTTGAAAAATGCAGAAAGTTTGGTTTGTCTCTTAATCCTAAGAAATCACACTTCGCTATGCAAGAAGGTAATCTCTTGGGTCATATAGTGTCGAAAGAAGGAATCAAGGTCAACCCTAAACGAGTTGAGGCTATAGACACGATTAATATTCCTAGGAACAGAAAAGAAATTCAATCTTTTTTAGGAAAGATCAACTTTTTGAGAAGATTCATTCCCAATTTTGTTGAAATAATTAAATTGATTACAGATATGTTGAAGAAGGAAAGTGAAGTGAAATGGACATTCAAAGCTAAAGAATAATTCAAGTGAGTCAAGAAATCTATAGGCGAAGCACCAGTGTTAGCCAGTCCAAACTATACTAAGTAATTCTTGATCTTTTCTTTCGCTTCTAAAAATACTATCGCAGGGGTGCTCCTGCAAAAGAATGAAGAAGGCTTTGAGTATACGATATCCTTTTTCAGTGAAAGTCTCAGGGATGCAGAATTAAAATATGATATACTGGAAAAACAAACTTACGCAATGGTGAAAGCTCTCAAAGCTTTCATGACATATTTGTTGCATTCCAAAATAATCGCTTATGTGCCAACAAGCGTTGTCAAAGACATCTTGGTGCAACCAGACAGTGATGGCAACAGAGGTCAGTGGTTGGATAAAATTCAGGAGTTTGATCTAGAAGAAAAGCCATCCAAACTAAAATTAAGTGCCCAAAAGAAATGACTTTGTCCAAAGCGAGAACTTTGAAGCTACACACAGTCAAATATTGTATTATTGATGGCCAGTTGTACAGGAAGGATCCTCTAGGTTTCTTGTTATGTTGCTTAACAGAACCTGAAACAGAGAATGTCATAAATGAATTTCATGAAGGAGTGTGTGGAGGACACCATGTCTAGAGGGAAACGTCCTACAAGATTTTAAGAGCTAGATATTATTGGCCAAAGTTATTTACTGACGTGAATGCCAAGGTCAGAGCCTGCAATTCTTGCCAGCTGTTCTCTGGTAATAAAAAAATCCCTGCACTACCCTTAATATCGGTCAAAGCAGAATCTCCCTTTCAACAATGGGGTTTATATTTCATCGAAGAGATCCATCCACAGTCAAGTGCCCAACATAAATGGATTTTAACTGCTATCGATTACTTCATGAAATGGGTCGAAGCCATTCCAACTTAGAATGCTACGGATTCGGTGGTAATAAACTTCTTAGAAGAGAAAATCCTATCGAGATTTGGTTGTCCTCGAAAAATAGTCACTAACAACACCCAAGCTTTCAAATCTATGGCAATGGTCAATTTTTGCCAAAAATACAACATTGTGTTAGGACATTCTACATTCTATTATCCTTAGGGGAATGGGTTAGCCAAATCGTCCAACAAGAGCCTAATGACTATAATCAAAAAGGTCTTGACAGAAAACAAGAAGGCTTGGCACGTTCACATGAAATATGCCTTATGGGAGAATCGAATCGACACCAAGAAATAAATAGGTATGTCCCCTTTTCAAACGGTTTCTGGTACTAACGTTGTCCTTCCTATCAATCTCGCTCTTCCTATGATGAAGCTCTAGAAGGATGAAAATGAAGAGCCAAACGACATTACAAGAAGGATAAATCAAATAATCGAAGTCCAGCAAAATAGGGCCGAAGTAGACGTAAAACTTCAAAATTACCAAGATAATATGAAGGCCTTGTTCGATAAAAAATCTAAAGACAGGGAGTTTCTCCATGGCGATTTAGTTTTGAAGTGAGACGCTAGGAAAGAAGATGTGGAAAAACATGGAAACTTCGACCATCTCTAGTTCAGACCATTTAGGATTGCATCTACTGAGGGGAAAAATTCCTTCTTACTGGAAAACCTCGACGAAAAAATTCTTGACGCTCCTATCAATGGGTGTTACCTAAAACATTTTATGCAATAATCATATTTCAGATTCCCATTGTATATACCGGTTTTGGTTTCCATGTTTCGGTTTGCAATTTTATTCTTCTTTTGTAAATTATCCAAATTTTACTTTTACTATAAATAAACCAGTTTTACTTGATATAATCAAAACAAAAATATAAAAACATATATATCACATACCATCTCTATTCTGCAGAATTTTCTAACACCCCCATTTTGTTTTCTTGTAGAATGCATGTTGTTAGACCAGAGATAAGGATTCATCGGAATCCAACACTCATTTTTTAAAGACATTCGTTTTCTCTCAAAAACAGGTGATAAATTGATGATTTACTTGATTGAAAATATAAATACAATCTGAGGTATGAACTCCTACCCCACTAGTCCAAGCTGAAATTTTAAAGAAATATACTGGATGTAAAGGGGGTTTCACTCATATAGATATTGTCACATGATCAAAGATCGGAAAAGTATTAATATTACAGATTAATTATGAAGCCTTCTCTGAATAAAATGAAAATGAAATAAAAGATCAAATAAAATAAGAAAGAAAATAAAAATAAAAAGGGCTTAAAAGGGAGGCTCGAAAATCAAGAAACAAACATGTCTCGAAATGAGATCCTTTTGTGTCTGACCCTCTAAATCGTCACTCTGTTTAGTTGTGGCTATCCCTGAGYTTTTTATTCTTTTCCAATTTTCGCTCCTTTCCTTAGTCTTCATAGAAAGAAATAAATTCACCTTGACTTTGAAAACTTAAAAAACATATCTTCAAAATGAGATTAGGCGAAAACATTTATGTTCCTTTGATTTTAACTGAAAGAAAGTATGTTCAGGATAATCCCAATATCTTTAGCTCTTCTATCGGATTTTAATTTGACCAAATCGCTCAAGGTTGATCCCTGAAATTCAAAATCCCTATAAAATATTCCTTATAGGCGAAGGTGTATTGAAGATTGGAAGAAAATTAGTTTTAGAGTATACTTAAAAAATTATAACAAACCTTCTTTTGAATTCTAAGAATATATCATCCCTTGTATGATACATATAGATTGATTTCCCCCACTTCAAAATATTAAAATATAAGGCAGATGGTGAAACGAAATTCATAATTTGATTGCCCCCATCTAGTCCAAGACAAATGGGGAAAGGAAATTCGAAATTCGATTGCCCCCAGTTTTTCCAAAAGAGATAATGAAAGGAAATTCATGTAATGATTGCCCTCATCTCAAAAAAATGCAAAATTTATAATTTAAGTGGTGAAAGTAAATTCAAAGGGAGAAGTAGATAACTTCACCGGGGTACTGAACAGGCTCGCTAGCAGTGAAGCAATATCTATGATATATGTATGGTTGTCATACATATCTACAAAACATACTCTGACATCTAATTCTCTTTCCGATAATATTTACATTCGAAACCGACGAGGGATTCCCTAAATAAATTATTACATCTACTTAATCTTGATGTGAAGGAAGCCGGTAGAAGTCTGATATTTCGGTTAAAGTTGTTTTTATTATCTTAAGCAAATCCAAACTCAGTTTTAGGAAAGGGAAATTTTAAATAGCCTAACTTGAGATCAATGATTAGATGTGTTTTGAAGGTTTTATGAGGTTCGGTTGAAGTTTTTTTTTCTCTGTATGATTAATTCCTAAAATTGTTTCCCAGAAATGCAATAATGACTCCATTTGCCCAATAAAGGAACTCGGTCTACTGTTCTTCCGCGTCTCACAGGGAGACGCGATCCCCAGATGGAGACTATGTTGGTGTTGGATTACTGAGAGGGGGGGTCAATCAGTAATAGATCAATTTAATCCCTTTTAACCATATAATCCAAGTGTTATATCAATGAAGCATTATCATCCAATAACTGCAGAGTAAATAAGCAATGAACAAATGAACAATCATACACA
>SNQJ01S0019911.1:136864-160830 GCA_010110895.2 Picea sitchensis
ATATATAATTTTTAAATACACAAATATAAACTTTGAAGTTGCTATATTTTTATAAATGTGTGGGGAATAGTATAAGGGATTAGTTTAATTGGTAATGGCCAATGTTGTTAGAAATTTGGCTAGTTTCGTACTTTACAACAACTCATCTTAGAACACCACAAATATTTGAAGAGAGACCATAATCACCACCCAAAATACTTGGAGAGAAACCATACTTACCATTCCAAATATGCATCTATCATTCCTCTCACCCCAAAACAACTTGTCATAACTTCTAATTTAATAAAAATGCAATATAATTTAGTGGAACTAACAATTAATATGATTTAGTGGAAATAACAATTGAATAGAACAAGTTTTTCTCCAAGTGAACTCTAATCATTAACAAGTCATGTCATATTTTGTTCATTATTTCTAGTATTGCCATCACACAAGCAATGTGCATGACTATCTCCATGCTTTCTCCAACGAGTTCACATGCTGCAATGCATAACATTGAAGGCGTGAAGTTTCTCTCATCATCAAAACAAAAATCCATCATCACTTTGCAAATTGTTTCGGGGGTTCTCCATAATCACTTTTCCTAAAGCCTTTTTCATGAACTCCGCATTAGAATAAAAAGTAACTCTTATAATCAAATTCTCTTTCTTCCTTCTCTATTAAATTTTCAACATTTTTATGCATTAATATCTCTCTGTATCTCTCTCTTATAATCAAGCAAGTATGCACATTTACAAATTTTACAATTTCCAAGCTTTCTTAACTCCTATCTTTCTTCTAATCAAGAAAGTATGCACATTTACAAGTTTCCAAGCTTTCTTAACTCCTTAGACAAATATTTTGAATCTCTCTTGACCAATCACAATATAAAAAATTCAAATCCACCACATTGCATAGGAAAAGCAAATGCACACAAAATTTAAAATACGACTAAACATAAAGTTGAAGTTACTACATTTTAGAATACAAGATAAACACATCCACATGTGTGTGTGGGGGGTTGAAAACACCAAGTTTTCTACAAAATATGAATATATGGTGACTTTTTGTATTTATAAGTAAAACAAAAATAATAATAATAAGTTATTGAATAGATAGCTTAATGGGTTAACTTAAGTGGTTGAGGGTTTTGAACTTTATGTAAAAGGTTTTGAGGTCAATATCTTGAATTGGATACATTTGTTGTGTGTCTCATTCAATGTCTCTATTAAATCATGCATCGTAATCAATAGTGATAAGCTTAAACTAAATAGCATCTACAAAATATGAAGAACAACACACATCTTGATGATGTTGATGAAAAAAGGAAGCACGTACAACTAACATAGAAAATGTATGTGAGGTGAGATAAAGCAACAAAGAGTAGACAAGTAGACGGAATAAGACAAAAAAAAAATGAAAGCTCAAGTTATGTAAGATATTTGGTTAGACACCTAGTGAGTACACCACCTAAAGATAGCCAAAGAACTTTGCACAGGATTAGTATCATTCAAATCCAAAGAACTTTGCATGGGATTATTATCATTTAAGATAACGCTCATTTGTTATCTTAAAATTTAAAATAAAGTTGGGTGTGTGAGTGATTATAACTTTTAGAGTGGGAAATAAAAGGTCTAGAAAGTGTATTACATATCAATTTAGACTCATCTTAACTCTGGATTTATCAAGTGTTGAGAAGGATCAAATCCCTTGAGGTGAAAACTTTTTTTATAATGCAAAACTTGAGGAAAGGGTTGCACCTCAAGGGATTTGATCCCTCTCGATGCTTGATAGATCTAGATTTAAGATGGCTCTAGGATTGTTCCAATGGTGAATGGTCATGTCAAAATTTTAGATGATCATCATTATGTATATGTATACGTTTTAGATTATTTTGATCCTTTGAAATTTACTAAGTATCATCTATAATCTAGATAGAACTATAAAAAAATGTCACTTCTAAAGTTACAAGAGGATTAAAATGAATAGTAATAAAAGTAACAGTGTTCAATAATGAAGGTGAATAGTAAGAAAGTAATTAGATGCATATATTAACAAAACATAAATAGATTACATGATGACCCATCTAAATTTGTCTTCTTCCACTTTTCTTTTACTCAGACCTGCTATCTTTTCCATAGTTTCATATCGATCATATGAGAGAGGAAGATGATTTTGAAGACCATTCAAACCTTTAACTCAATATATTGCAGTGAAGGTCATACCCTATTTCAGTTTCATATCGATCATATGAGAGAGGAAGATGATTTTGAAGACCATTCAAACCTTTAACTCAATATATTGCAGTGAAGGCCATACCCTATTTCTCTTGTTTTCCAATATTAGTAGTTGCTTTCTCCAACCTCATCTCATATGTTCCTCATAATTATGTTTTCATTCTATGGCATGTTTTTGTTTTATATATATATATATATATATATATATATCTTAGCATTCTATATATCTTAATATTCTAACAATTTTAATGTGAAAATAGTAATAGAGGAATCACATCCAAGCAAAAAAACTAAAGGACTTCATCTTATAACCAAGAATCTCTTTTGCAACATTCTAACTTGTATTTTGAAATTGTTTTGCATTGCCTTAATATTGTTAAAGTCATTTCACTTGATAATGTGCACTATCTCTATGTTGAAATCAATGCATCAAATCAATTTTATTGATGATTGTTTCTTCAATTAACGTATTGAATCATTTTTCACAATATTATCATTGCAATAAATATACCTTATTGTTTTGTGTTATGTCATTACTAAAATTAATGCTACTGCTTGATTGCTTTAAATCATTTTTCATTGTATCACCACTAAAATCAATGCACCCTATTGCTTTTTATTATGTCATTGCTAAAATCAATGCACCCTATTGCTTTTTATTATGTCATTGCTAAAATCAATGCAACTATTGGATCACTCTAAATCAATTTTCACTATATCATCACTAAAATCGATGCACCCTATTGTTGTGTGTTATGTCATTGTTAAAATCAATGCAACTAATTGATGCATATGTGTGATATAATTTTCGAAATCAGTGCAATTACTTGATTTATCTAAATCATTTTTTACTGTATCATCACTAAAATCAATGCTCCTTGACTAGAATGCATCATTAAAGATGAACATTTGTACATAACATCTTGGAAATTAAAGAAGTGTATTAATTTACTCTTTCATTTTTGGAGGGTGAGATCATGATAATTATAGATGAACATTTGTACATGACATCTTGGAAATTAAAGAAGTGTATTAATTTACTCTTTCATTTTTGGAGGGTGAGATCATGATAATTATAGACATGACTTTCACTAGCATTATTCTCTAAGATTTATTGTGTTTAAAGTATCCATATTTCTCAAGCTTTATGGTTTTTTCAATTATCCATATTCATGAGATACATGTCCCATTGCATTGATTTCTTCAATTTCAAGAGACTTTAAATTGAAACCTTGTACTATGTATTGTTGGTTGTTGGGAAATGATTATATAATCATCGTAACAATGTTGGCCTATCACAAATAATCACCTTCCCCTCATGATTTTTGTAATGCGGGACCTCTTTAAGCCTAAATTCATTACGTTTTTCCTTGGGATAGAAGCATAATCTTACCAATGCCCTCCTTGTTGAAAACAATATTAGCGGTGTCATTCCTCCTAAAATAAGAGAGTTGAGAAATCTAGGAAAGCTCAATTTGAGCCATAATAATCACATTGGAACGATTCCTCTAGAAATAAGCAATTTAACTAATTTCTAGGTTTTCAATATGGATTTCAATTTCCTAAGAGGTCAATTTGGAACATAGTATATTGTAGTATATCTTAGTAGATCCATATTAACATGTAATGAAACCTCATTAATAAAAAAATGTGCAAAAACTCAATAAGTATGTATTAATACATGTTGATGCTTATAATCTTCTACAAATCACAGATAATCTTCAATGTATTATTATAATATTCCACAAATCATAGATAATTTGTGTCCTTATAATCTTCCAAATATCGCAAATCGTAAAGCAAGATGTATTAATGTTTCATAATTTATTTATTAGAAATATATATATATATATATATTCCAAGGAAAAAAGATGTTAATTTTATTACGTAAGGAACAAAATTACATCTGTAGATGCCAGTGGCATTCAAGAGGCAGTAATGCCAATAAAAAATGTGATGCCTTGGGGCATCCAAAAACATTATAGAGTCTAAAAGAGAGAATTTAATTTCTTGACCGGTGGAAGACCATCTTTGATATGATGTCTATTCATTTTTGCCCCCTGAGGGTATCATTCATAGAGAGAAAGTTTGATATATCAGGACCTACCAAGGGCAGGTTTAAAGCGGATGGTACAAACAAAAAAAATGGTGGAATTTCATGAAGAAACTACTTTCTTTACAAAAATATACTGAGAGCATACAAAAATGCACGGCTACAATGATTTAGAACCCATGGTTGTGAATATATTCTTTGTCAATGTCTGGGCTTTTGTCCCGAATTTTCTAGACTCCCATATCCAATTCTAGTCCAATTTTGGAGAGTCCATCAACCTCTTGGTTTTGTTTTCTGTAGTCAATGTGATAGAAATAATTAGTGAGCCTCTAAATATCGGAGAAAATAGGCCAAAGTGAGTAGTTGTGAAGTCTGGAAGTTCCTTTCATCTAATTTATAACAATTTTTTAGTCCCCGTAAATGTGTAAATTTGATATGCCTTTTTCCTTTGCTAGAAGAAGAGTGAGATTGAGTGCCATGGGTTTGTTGTGATTCTTTGTGGCTAGACCCAATCCAACTGAGAAAGAAATAGAATTATTTTCAAAAGTAAAGATGATGCCCCATGCCCCTCCCAGAGAGGGTTGTCCTTGGGTAGCTTCATCGAAGAAAGCCTAGGGGTGGTATGTTTGGATCATGGAGATGGATTTGTGGGGGAGGCAAAGGGGAAGGGGATTGCAGATAGGAGGAAAGGATGGATAGAGATTGAACTATGCAAATCAATGTGGGGAGATGTTTTTCCCCGAAAAGGGAATGATTGTGTGCAAGCCATATGCCCTAGGAGACAATGAGAGGGAGGGATTTAAAAGGAAGGACATTTGGGGAGGAAATCCAGTTCTATAACCCTTCTTCAAAAAAAGCACTTGATAAGGTGCAGGTTGGTCCCAACTACCTACTAAGGTGATTCCAGACTTCCTTGGTGTAGGAACTTTCCAAGAAGAAGTGAATATTGGATTCGTTATCATATTTGCATAGGCTACATCTTCTCGACCCTATGAAATTCCTCTTTTGTAACTTGTGCCAGGTGGGTGATTTGTTGAGAAGGAGAAACCACATGTACAAATTTGACTTAGGTGGGAATTTTAATTTCCAGATTATCTTCCCCCACTAAGGGAGAGGGACATCTCGGTTCATTGAGGATAAGACTTTATATACCCATTTAGGTCTGTAGGTTCTGATAGAATTTAGAGATCAGATAATAGTTTCCTCCAGGTTTGATAGGTGGGCCTTAGATCGGGTGAGTGCATCAATATAGCCAGATCAAAGATGAGAATTATCTCCCTCCAAGCCCATATCTTGGGCTTCCATCCATCTTCCATTACAAATCTCATTTAAGTAGTATAATCCTTGAGAATTTAGAAAATTTATGAGAGGTTTTGGAAGAAGGTGGTTTTTTTCACAGTCAATCCAAGGGTCCTTCCCAATGAGAGTATGTTTTCCATTACCAATTTTCAAATTAAGTGTTTTCCAATCAGAGGGAAATATTTGAGTGTTTCTTTCCAGACCACGGAGCTGTTTTGAAAATTTTTGGAATGAATTTTGATCTAGTTCTCCCTTGATTCTCTTGGGAAATAGTTTTCCTAAAGGAATGAGGGATGGAGGTCGTTCCCATGTACCAGGCTCCATGAATTTTTGGAAGCTATGGATTGAGACAAAAGGTGTATATTTTTTAGACCCCTAGCCCCCCAATTCCTTTAGGGGGGCTATCTTCTTCCAGGATTCCATAACTAGGGAGGAGTGTGTAGTGGGACCAGACCAGAGAAATCTGAAGGAAAGTTACCGAATTTTGTTGAGAATTCCTTTGGGAATCTAGGTGAGAGATATCCAGTAGACTGGGATTGCTTCTAAAAATTATTTTACTAGGACTAGTCTTCCTTCCCTAGAGAGCCATCTGTTGCACCAAGATTTGATTTTTTTTTTCAAATTTTTCCACCTGCCAGAGCCAATCTCTTTTATCATAACTATTTGTTTTCAGGTGGAAGTCGAGGTATTTAAACCCCAAGTCTAGGGTCATGTGGGGAATTCCTAGAATGTGTGATGCTTGTTGTTGGGTTGCCTCTAGCAATCCCCAAGATTAAAAAGGGGATTTTTCCTCATTTATTTTCATCCATGTGACTTTACAAAATATATTGAGGATTTCTTTGAGGTGTTGAATGTGTCTAATTATTCCATAGCAGAAGATGAGGATGTCATCATTAAATAGAATATGTGTAAGGGAGAAGTTTGATCTTATCATAATCCCTTTGAGTTTTATCAAATCAACCACCTTTTGAATGAGCTCTTTGAGACCTTTTGCTACAAGTAGGAAAAGTAAAGGGGAGAGGGGGAAGCCATGACGGAGACCTCTTTCTGACTTGAAGAAAGGAGAAGATGATTCATTGATGAGGATGGAAAATCAGGAGGTGCCAATACAACTCATGATCCAGGAGACAAAGGATTTGTTGAATCCTATTTGTATAAGAAGGAGCCTTAGGTATAACCAAGTTACCCTGGGAGAGGTCTACTTTGAGAGTGACACCTTTTTTTTTATGGTATGGATGGAGTGTAGGCCTTCTTGAGCAAGTCCAATTACTTCGTTAATTTGAAAACCTCTTAAAGATCCAAATTGTTCATGGGAGATGTTATCTGACAGATAATCCAGAATCCTTCTATTGATCATCTTTGTAATTATTTTGTAGATACGGTTGCATAAGGATATTGGTCTGAACTGGTCAAAGGTTCAAGGATTATCTTATTTCGGGATGAGAGAAATGAAGGTGGCATTGAATTCATGAAGCATTTGTTCGATCTATATTGATTATTCCTTCATTGATATTAAGTTCTGACTCATAAAATCAAATCATTTTAGGTAGAATTCAGTTGCCAGTCCATCAGGGCTAATACTTTTGTCTTTTTGAAAACTTTGGAGGATCGCTAGGAGTTCTGTTGAGATGATTTCAGCCATCAGTTGATCATTTCCTCCTTCATCAATGTAACTGGGAAAGAGATATGCTACTTTGAGTATAGCATCAATGGTGGCTTGATTTTCTTCCTTGAATAGTGTTTTGAAATGATTGGTCCCTTCTTTTTCTATATCATGAAAGGAAGTTGTTGGGGGGTGTTTGATCTGTCTATAGAAAAAATACACACACACACACGCGCGCATGCACACACACACATGGTTTTTAACTTTACATTAGCATGTCAACGTAGTGTATGAGGGAAATGTGTAATTTTGTTATACTTAATCTGAAGTTGACATATGGCACTTAAAAAAAATTAAGTAAATAAAAATCATACAATGTCCACCTTAAGATAAACTTAAAAACAACATACATATGTGTTATTTTTAATAAATAAATTATGAAACCTTAATACATCTTTCTCTATGATTTTTGACCTAGAAAAAAACTATAAATGCAATGTGTCCACTTTTACATTGTGACTTATGGCAACCATATTTAGATTAAAAATGTTGCACGAATTTGGGGCACCATGATAAACTATCAGACTTCCCACTACAATTATTATTTGTGAAGGAGATTATGTCCTAAATCCATGAAAATGGATGGTGTCACTTCTGTCTAGACTAATCTAATAGAATCTCCTCCTCAATAGAATATACCCTTGTATTTTGATAGATTTGGAGTTTCCACCACCCCTTTTTGTCTCTACTTATAATTGTACTTATTTATAAAATTCCATATATATATATATATGATAAGAAAACCCAGTCCCGATACCAATCCAATTTTAGATTATGTACAATAAATGAAGGTAGGAGAAAAGATCCTTACCCCCAACCATGCACCTTACAAGAAATCTATTTTGATCATTTTCGTTCTGTATAAGAGCCTACAAGATTCCGAAATTTTAACTTTAACCCCCCTTTAAGAAAAAATATCTCCCTTCTTTATTGGCTATATGATACTAAAGTTGTAAAACCACCCCACAACTAGAAATAATATATTGCAAACCACAATGCCAAGAATCACCTTGGTATTTTTGTGTTAAATATGCTTGATGTAGCTTTGGAGGAGGAGGATACAAATTACGTGAAGGTGGTGGATATGCAGTAGTCAATGTTTGATTCACTTCTGGAGAAGGAGGATGGATATTAATTAAAGGCAATGAATATGAAGTAGTCGGATAAAAATGTATCCCTTATATATTTCCTATAGGATACTAAACTCCCCATAATTGTAAATCATGTTAGAAAGAGTTACTTGGGTAATGATGTGTTGAACATGTCTACTATAGCTCAAGTCAAGGATTCACTTATGGAGAAGGAGGATATGAATTCATTGAAGGTAGCGGAGTAGGAGGATGCAAATTACTTGAAGGTGGTGAAGGTGATGGATGTGAAGAGTTAGTGGATGCCTTGAAGGTGGGAGCACATATGAATTAGTAGGTAGATACAAAGAAGATGATTATTGATGTGATGGGTATTGCTTGTCTTATGGAAAATACATGAGATCACCTTAGTATAAAATATATGAGAAAATGTAAAATGAAAACATAGTGAATATGTTAAGAGAAAATATTGACACTAGACCTACACTAGGATTTTGATAGTGAAGGACACAAGCTTAAATTACCTAGCGCATTTGTTATAAACATAACAAAAGAAATATTTTAGTGTTGATATTTGATTATTTGGATTCAATGCATGTACGAATAGATATATTATATGTATATTTTATATATTAAAAAGTATAGCATCTAGTGGCAAATTAATTGTGTTGATGAATCTTAAACATTCACAGTTAAGCCAATAATGAATATTGTAGACTAAGGAAAGAAAAAATTATGGCATGCATTACACGGGTCCAAAAGATACCAACTACTTTCCATCGAATGCTTACAGTTTCTAGGATGTATCATCATACCCACATGATATTTCCTTCTCTAGTTGAACTCTAGTTAATTTATAGATATATTAGATATTGTTTGGCTCAATATTGATCTTAACTAATAGGAGAGTTACTAAACAATTTATCAAGTACAATTAATTTTCTCTACAATATATACAATTTAGTTAATGCATAGGATTGAGCTTTGGATTAATTAAATCAAATATATTTTTTATGGGATGGAATTTGATAGCTACAAAGTTTGGTTGTTGGAAATATTTCAGAAGATTCACTAGTTATTGGAAAGGTTAGTGTACACAATCAAATAAATTGCTTGAGAAATTAACATAGTAGTGAAATGGAACTAGAAATGAAAATAGATATATAGACATTTGATTTGATACAATGTACGAGGTGAAAGAGTCATACCCGAGAGTAACATATCCTACATGACCTATAGACATTAATCTAATTAATCTGATGAAATTATTGAAAGTATGGTAAAGTGGTTGAAGGGTAGCATAGGGTCCAAGGGTAATATTACCTTTAGCACTAGGTAGAGTGAGGGAGATGAGTGTAGCTCCATAGTTGGTGAAATTTATGTGTATATCACCATTATGAATATGGAATAAACCTGGGCCAATAATCCTCCAGTGAATATGCCCATGACCACCTAGCTTGCCTTTCCATTTCTCTTCTTGATTAGTGCATTGATTTCAATGATGATACTGTGCAAAAAAATTCAGTGCATTCATTTAAGAAACAATAAAAGGAGAAATATAACTTGAAAATAATATAATACACAACACACATGAAATGTATATATGACCATGACATAGATGCCAATATTGATTTTAGTGTTAGTACAATGGAATAATTTGTTTGCTACACTTCTCTTAGTATAGTGCATTGATTTCAGTATTTCTACAATGGATGAAATCGATTTTAGTTAAGAAAAAGTACTCACAACTAACATAGAATATATGTGTGAGGTGAGACAAAGTGACAAAGAGTAAATAAGTGGATGGAGTAATATGAAAAAATGATATGGAAACATTGTTGAAGAATAGAGTGGTGTAGTAGTTTAAAAAAATTGTGGTTTGAGGTCCAAAGGATGACTAGTAAAAGTTTGTAATCAACAGGAAGAAGGATGAGTTTGTAGGAGTCATAATGACATATATCTCTAGGGATAAGATATGCTTTTATGCAATAGGGATAAACTACCCGAATGTTGTTTGGAAGAATTTGAAGAATTTGTTTGATAACATTGACAAAATTCAAGTAATGCAGATTGAGAAAGAGTCGATCTCTCTAAATATTTTTTCTTTTGAAAGTATTTAAGAATATTTGGCCCATGTGAAGAAAATTTAGTTGAAATTGGTTGAATGTGAAAAGGATTTCCCCAAGAAGGATGGTAAGCTCATAGAATTGATCCTAATGAATCTGAATACATTGTATGATGTGTTATATTCAATGTTCCATGCCAACTGGACATCTAGAAAAGACGATGGTAAAGATTATTCCTTTGAATCGTTTGCAGATTACTAATTAGGGCATAGGAAAAATTTCTTGAAGAAGGGAAACTTGATATCAAGCGACAAGCTCATTTGTTGAAGGAAAAGGTCGACATAATTATAGAGAAAGAGTTCGACAAGTGAAAGAACACGACTACATTGACTAGACTATTAAGAAGAAGCATAGTGACTAGAATTTGACTAAGAAGGGTAGAAAAAATCAGACTTGCCGCTATTGCGGGAAATTGGGACATATGGAGAAGGCTTGTTGGCAGAGGACCAAGGAAATGAAATAGAAAGTGAAGAAGCTTGAAGGAGAAGTGTCGATTGGAAGATTGGGGGACCTACAAAGCCAAAATTTAGAAGATAAGGTAGATATAAGTATTCATTTTTGTTAGTTCTTCTCAAGATTCACATGCTCATACTTCTCAGAGGAATGGACAATCAACTCTAGTTACACCTATCATATCGCTAATGATGCTTATTTATTTTATTCATTAAAATAGGCTACAAAAAAAAAAAAAAAAATTGTAGCATATGATCATGCACTTACTATTGTTGGTTGTGGAAAGATTGAATGTCAAAATGGTGTGATTGTTGATGTGTATCATGTACCTAGATTGAGTGTCACCTTGTTGTATATACCCCAACTAACTTAGATTGGTAAGAATGTTGAGTTTTGGCTAGATTAGTTTGTTGTGAAGGATATGCACAATAACTTTCTCATTTGTGTTGAAGGTTTCCTTGATCCAAAATATAGACTATATAAGTTCTATGACTTTCCCAAGAAACACCCAGGACTCACTGCACTTATAGTTAAAAAATGGAGTGGGAGAAAACCCCTAGTCATATCTTAGAACCTTTAGATGCATGGTGTGGGATTAAATTTTAGATGATAGAAGAAAAAAAATAGATGCCAAGATTCATAATTGTATCATGATGGGTTACTCTAAAGATTTGAAGGCCTACATGTTGTTTGACCTTGTAAAAAATGAGATTATTTGGAGAAGAGATGTTGTCTTTAATTAGAAGACCTCATGTATCACTCTATTGAATTACTCTTTTGGCTTGTCTAACAGTGATTATTTGGAAATCATTTATGGAATGACTACTTCATAGGACCATCAGATGGTCAATTGACTTATTTGCATAAATCAACCTACAATCAAATTTATACAATGTAATTGACTACAAGATTTGGGACCCATGTTTAGTTCAGAAATGATGATCTTGGTAAAATAAATCCTTCAACAATTGGGGTATGTCTTCCCAAATAGGACACCAAGACAATTGGATTTTTTGGAATTGATGTAGGAGATATCAACGACTCAAGAAAAACTAGGAGTAAAAAAAAACATAGCAATTTTTCTCAAATGGCATGTGTGTTAGAGGAATGTGATCCAGAGACATGTAGAATCACATGATCAAACTAAATGGGAGAGTGTTATGGCTAATAAGTATCATTCCTTAATGAAGAATGACACATTGGATTTAGTTCCTCAATTGTAAGGAAAGAATGCAATGAAATGTTGATGGGTCTAGATGAACAAATTCACATTTGAAGGTGTTGTTGAAAGACATAAGGTTCATTTGGTAGCTAAGGGATTTTATCAGGAAGAGGGAAACAACCACATTGAGACCTTTGCACTAGTTTAATTAAATCTTTCACTTGTTACTCACCTTTTATATGACATACATTAGATGGATGTCAAAAGCGCATTTCTACATGGTGATCTCACTGGAGAGATTTATATGGATCAACCCCCTAGTTTTAAGAAGGATGGAAATATTGTGTGCCAACTAAAGAAATCCTAATATGGTATGAAATAGGCCCTCATGGCATGGTATGAGAAGATTTATTATTTTTTCCTTAATCTTGGTTTCAATTGTTGTGAATCAAATCAAAATATCTATGTATTTCATGTAAATGGTGAAACATTAATTGTTGCATTGTATGAGGATGGCCTAGTCATTATTAGAAGCAACATTAGTTTAATTTTGGTTTTGAAGAAATATTTAGTAGATAAATATGAGATGTTTAATCTTAGTTTGTTTCATTTCTTTTTGGGCATACAAGTCAAACAAATGGATGATGACATCTTCATTTATCAACCTAAATATGTCTTGAATATTTTACACCTTATTAGTCAGGAGTGAATATCACCAAGGAATGTGATTTTGCAAAAGTCAATGATATAGTCTATCGATAGTTTGTTGGTATCCTTATGTATTTAACTCAAATTCAACCTAATATTCCTTTATTGTTAGTGTGGTTTCTCAGTTCATGCAGGATCCGTGAGAAAGTCAACTTAAATTTGCAAAGAGAATTATTTGTTATATCAAGAAAACTTATCATCCTGGTATAAAGTATTATATTAACAAATAAAACCAATTAGTTGGTTACATTGACTCAAATTGGGATATATATATATATATGGCAATGACATGAATTCTACATTTGGTTATGTGGTTTGACATGGCTACATACACTTATTTGGTCTTAAACAAATAAGAAGGTGGTCTCTTTATCGACCATATAAGTAGAATATTGTGGTGTAGTGCATGTTGGCACATAGGTGGTATGGATTCAACATCTTATGGGAGAACTTGATTTTCCATTCAAGGCATAGAATTTGGTATATTGTGACAATCAAAGTATGATACAAGTTGTATAAAATCTCGTTGCACACAACAAAATGAAACATGTGGAGCTTCATGCTCATTATTTGAGACAATTACTACAATAAAATGTTGTAAATATTGCTTATTGTGGGACAGATGATCAAGTTGTTGATATATTTTTGAAGCCTCTCTTGGAAGCTAAGGTTTTGAAACTTTAGGCTATGCATGGGCTTTAGAAAGATGCAATTAGGGGGGGGGGGCGTACATAAGTAATTTAACCTCCCAATTCTATAGAGTTGTGTGCTAATGGGGAGGGTGTTGGAACAACATGCTATGTAGGTTCATAAAATATCTAGATCTTCTAGAGGAATTCAATAGACAATCTACATTAATCAACTAAGAGAGTCAAATAAGTGACTGACTCAGTGGTTGAATAAGCCACTGAATGGATGCTCAACTAGACATTTGAATGGTCAAGAAGTTAGAACAAAATAGTTGATTGGTATTATAAACAAGGTATAAATTAAGGAGTTTGTTATGTTCCCTAGCCAATCTATGTATTGGACCTTATCTTCCTCACTTAAAGGGATTTGGCTACATCTCGATGCTATATAAGCTGGCCCTACCTAAATATGAAAGTAGTGAACATGTGATATTAGTGTGCATGGAAATATTTTAGATTCTTACATTACTATGCATTTTGAGTTATGCTTGATTGTGCTTAAGTGTTGTAATGATGTATTTACCCACCACCTCTCTCTTGAAATACTAGCTCTCAAATCTATCTAACCATTTCATCCTCTAACATTGCACATATGCATGTATGCGAATAATAATAGGAATAAGAATAGTCATATGCACTTTCCTTATGGTGCCTTGAATTGATTCAATGAATATAAAATCTCATTCCATTTTTACTTCACATTGGTTATGAGAAATAGCCTGTGATAACAAATAAACCCAATATACAAATATCCTTATTCCAATGAAAGTCACTAGAGATAGTGCCCCCATTATTAATATAATGGTAGATTGGTTGTAACATAATTATGTTTGTTTGCTAGGATTTCCCCTCCCTCCTCTATGTGACCCATATACCTATGTTCCAAAAAATACATGCAAGTTTATTAGTAACTATATGTGTTTAACTTCATATAGTGGCAATCTTAAAGTAGAATAATGGATATTCGGTGTTAATAGGATTCTCAATATAATAAGGCTAAAATTATCTACCCCTCATAAATCAAGTTTGAAACTTGGAAGTGATAGGTTGGACATGTTGGAATCATGGAAGTGAAATCTTGGGTAGTTTGGAATCAAGTAAATCATTTCCATGATCCCAAATTGTCACTTCCCAAAATTTGGATGTTACAAATTGCACAGGTTCTATCACTTTCACTTTCCAGTTCCTACCCAACCTATCACTTCGAAGTCTTGGGAAGTGATAGTGATGGAACCTATCCAACCTGCCACTTTCAAGTCCGTGACATGATAGGTTGGGAACATGGAAAAATATTTTCATGATTCCAACCTACCCAACATCTCACTTAAGTTGTGGACAAGATTTTTGAAAAATAAATCAATTTCACCATATAAAAATACATTTACTACAAACTAATATATTTACATAATTCTAATACAATGATTGCCATGAAATCTTACTTAATTACACCCACTTCCATATGATCTAAAAATAGTATTCAAAAAACAAATATTTATTATGACAAAGTGACAATAATAAAACAAGGTAGGGAGACAAAGCAACTTTGACATAACTTGCATAGGAAGATTCCTCCCATGTTTAAGTGAGGAAGACAAAGAAACAAAGTTTTTTGAATAGATACAACATATCTAACAATAATTTCATGATATTCTATATAATTTAGATACCGTATACAAGAAGTGACATGATCACACAAGGGTGCCACACAAATTTCAGGTTAGTGACAATGTATGGTTGCGCGTGCATAAAGACTGACTCACAAGCCCACACTTTAGCGTGGACCACTCCGATATGGGTCTTAAACCATCACCAAGGTTGTTGGTGAGAATTATTTTGAATACAATTTTCCCACCTTTTCTTAGCTTACACCTTATGTTTAATGTGGTGTTGCTTCAGCCAAAAAATTTTCCTCTGTTTAACTCCTTGAAGGTGGCACAACACTTAGCCTTATAGATCTCAACACTAACTACATTGAGTAGGCTATAATGCACTATATCATGGACACCAAGATAAATATCACCCACCAATAGAACGTACAACTCTACTAGATTGGCAAAGTAAGGTAGATTTTTCACTAGGGAAAGGGGTTTACTAGAAACTAGATTTAGTTGAAGTTTACACATATTATGCAGAAAATTGATGCAATAAGGAAAATTACTTCCCAAGGGGGAATTATTGATCTAGGTGGCCATTTGAGACAAACTATTTAAAAAAAAATCCAAAACCTTGTTAGATTTACAACAATATTGCAATTCATGAATTTTCAATGCATGCTTTGGGAAATTCCCATGTGTTTTTGGCAATTTACTCATCTCGACAATTTTTAGGCCTACCAAATGCTTGGATCTCAAAAAAAACGTTTGTAATGGTCTAAATCATGTCCAAAATAGAGTTTGTATGCTAAAGTTAGGGCCCCAAGAAGTTGGCATACCAACTAGGCTCCCTAGGGCTCACATTCGTTCCACCACCTCAAATACTAGGGTTAAGGTTTTTGGATTTTAGGAATATTTTCCTCTTAGGGATTTTGGCATTATTTTATAATGTATTTTCAACATCTTTTTATAGGAATTTTATGAATGACCATATCCATCAAATCTCTTCTCATGGATAAGCTACCACCATGCTAGTCATTTGTATTGATATTAATAGAAATTGGTTTTCATTATAATATTGTGCTTCAATACTATGTTTATGTTTCTTTTGCAATATTGCATGTCCTTCATTTCGTTTTCAATATAATATGAGTGAACTTGGCTTCACTTCTAACACTCGGTGATTCATATTGACCTTTTTATTTTCACTTCTACAATAAGTTAGTTTGAGTTATCCTTGCATCTTTTCCCTTACATAATGATGATGAATTTTGATGTGTTTTGATCTTGCATGGAAAATTGGATTATTTTCTAATTCAAAAATGTATTGTTTATCAATAGAGTGTAATAGCGTCATTTGGATAAAAAATCTTATTGTCCACATTGTTTATTGAGTAGCTAAAATACCACCTTTATAATAGACCTCAATAGAAGACAAAAACAATAGAAATTTGTTTCTTATTGAACCAAAAAATAGACTTGCACCAAGATGAAATACATAACTTGAAGTAGACTTCATATCATCATTGTCTCTTACCTAATTGAAGATTTTGGTGTAGCAAACCAAAGAACAATCAATGTGAAGAATCTCCAATGCCATAGTGAATAATGATTTTAACATTTCAAAATCATTTATGCAACTTTATAATGCCCCTCATGAGATTTGGGTATATATCTTGAAACCAAACCAACAACAAAACAAATGCCAAGCTTCGTGGCACACAAATAAAGAACACCTCCAAACAATTGTTTATACAACGTACCATTAAACTCTTTGGAGTTAGACTTGGAAGTCAATCACAATCCACTCTTAAAGGGTGTAGAGGAATGCTTACATCTTATATTAAATTGTTTAACATGTCCAAAGCATACTTGGTTTGAGAGATACAAATCCTACCATGTTCCCACCATTCTTTCATACTAAGGAAATAGTGCAACAATGTCAAATTGGTCACATCAAATAAATTACTCAAATTTGATTTGAAATTCATAGCCAAGTCCTCATTAATGCCAGTAATTGTCATGTCATCCACATTCATTGTAACAATGAGAAGACGGTCATCATAATTTTTTCAATATAAGTCAAGATCACATTCCTTCCTTTTGAAAATTTGATGAAAAAAATGCTCATTGTTTCCCCCTATGAAAATGCATTGTTCATTTTGCATTTTTTCATACCTTTCTTTTCTCACCGAGAACAACAGGATACCAATGAAGCTCAGCAATAGTTACAACTTAATGGAGCCTTTACTAGAACTACATTGGTGGATGATATGAGCAAGAAGAAAATCCCTAGAACAAGAATTCCCTACCTTGTTTGGGATATAGAGCATGATACAAGGAAAGCAAGGGCATTGATGAGGATCAAAGGTTAAACACCCTCCTCAAGGAGCTAGTTAATGACAAATAAGGATGGGAAGAAACCTTGACAAATGATTTTACACACATGTGGAGGCATACTTCACCTTTTCGGGGCAAGGGTACATTATCCAAGGCCTTTTATACATATTTAGTGGTAAACTATAAGCATGAGGAGGTGCCAAGTGGCATTATAGACCTTTTGCATGCATTCAAAGGCAAGAGGAGATAATCGTTCCACATAGAGGATGCCCTGGAGCATGACATATAGCCAAGAAAGTGGGTAAAGGAATAATTCCCTAGCTTAGAGTGATGTCGCATGGAAATAAATGAACTTATATGGTCAAATAAGGTCTATTGATGAAGGGTGTTCTACTCATTGATTGAAAGGAAATGTTATTTTATTGCCTAATCATGAATATATCCCCTAAAGGAGGATCATCCTCTTCAAGAGAGCATTTAAAGAAAGTCAAAGGGGGTCTATGATCATTTTCACATGGTTTGAGATGTATTAACACATATTTTGAGGAGTAACTTCAAAGGAGAAGATGAAACATATCATTTTATGGTTAAAGAAAACCCTGAAAAGAACCCTAATTCTAGGTTTCTAGCTCTTCCTTATTATTCTTTTATTCATTAGGGTTTAATTTGGAAGGTATAACTATAGCATAAATTCATTTCCAAGAGGCATGGTGGGTTGTGTGGGAGATCCCCTCCAAGCTTAGTTGAAGATCTATTGGGAAGAAGAAGTCAAGGGGCATATAATGTGAGGTTATTCATCCTTTTTTAAGTTTCATTGGGTTAATTTGATGGCTGGAAATTACTAGTACAAATATGTTGGAATTAACTTTGTAGAAGGGAAATTTTTCTCCAATAAGAGGACATTAGGGTTAAAGAGGGCTTCCTGCTTGTGTTTTCTTAATTTATGATTTATTTGTGGTTTTCCTTTAATGATTCATGGTTATACATTATTACTTGGGTAATTTTGTACTTTTTGTGAGGAGAATATTTGGAATACCCCTCCTTTAATATTTGGAAAATGAATTAAATCTATATGGTTAGTGTGAACATGTTTGTAATATCCTAACTATGTCATATTCCATACTATTAGAAACCTCTTGATTGTTGATATTGGCTTCATCACCCATTGGATAGGATGTAGTTTGGGTAATCCACCATCCCTTTTATTTCTAAAGCATATCTAACACATTCTTTTCTAGGCATTCCTCCTTGAGGAAAAGGAGAGCTAGCCTAAAGTGAGAGGAAGAGTTGTTGTGTTGACAATGGAAAACCTTCCTAAGTACCTCTAGGCATGCCCTTGGTTTTGGGACTTTTAGGATCATTGAGTGTTGGCACTAGGCTGAAGTGGAAAGAAGAACGATCGTGGGAAAGAAAGCGTGTAGAAAACTAAAGTAACAGCTGGCAAAATAACACCACGTGCACATGCAAGAAAGCGTGCACAAAGGAAAATGACAGCTGGAAGAAGAACAACATGTGTATGGGAGAAAGACCTAACGTAAGAAGGGTTAGGTTTTTGGTAATATTCTGTAAAAGGCTGAAGAGCCCGAAATGTATAAAGACAGATATGAAAGTATCATATAGAGAGAATGGTTATTGTTATTTTAGCGATATGAACCGATTTTGTAATTTGTTGAGCAAAGAAGATATGAGGGAAGGTAGATCTGAGGATTAGACTGCAGGTTGTAGAGCCTGGTGTGATCTAGTTCGCTTCACATAGATCTTACCCAGTTTGGTGGAGAATTGTAAACGTGTGGTGCCAAGAATGCAGAACTGTCATAATAAAAGAGCCAAGACCCAAATCTTTGTGGACGTAGCGCAAGAGGGGGTGAACCACGGTAATACTCATGTAATATGTTAAATGTATGCAGGTCTCTTCTTTCTTTCAGAAATTAATGGTTAAGCTTGATGAATGAGTTAGCACATTTTTATGAATCTGTTTATACTTTGTTGAAATCAAACTATGGGATATACATAGGCGACTTCAATGAATAAGTAGTTTACCTTACAGCTCACGGTTCCTGGCGTTAATCAAGAAACACTTATCCCCTACTCTGTCCTAGGTTGTAAACACCTGAGTCTTACTGTCACCCATTTAAAGCAATCTCGAGTGAGACTGCGCAGCACCTTCCGGATGTTGTGCTACCTTCTGGTTTACCAGGAGGGACGATAGTTTTAGAGGCTTTATTGGAACCCCGAATGACATGAACCCTAGGTCAATAAATCAGATAACCTGAGAAGGGAAATAGTAAACCAACAAATGGTTTTGTTGTCATGTTAAGAGGAACAAGAGAGGACTAAGTAGCTGAGATGGAATTAATAAGAACCAAAGGAGCAGAACAGAAGAGCAATGAGTCGTTAGAGGCGAATGTTGAGACCTTGGAACCCCACGAGAGAAGAAATCGAGGGTTGGTTGAGAACTAAAGAGCTAGAGTTTGCACAAAAAGACAATAGAAACCCCAGGATCACATCGCGTAAATACCTGGATAAATATGTATTTACGAACTTACACAAAGTCTTTTTCTGTGATTTTCTGCATCTACTATAGGAGTGGATCTTAAGGTTAAAGGATAACTGTGCGACAAACCGGATTCGACAGCTAGATTGGACTCCAGTAGATATCCTGCAGCTGCAGCAGGTGAATAACAAATTCACCCATGCAATCGAATTTTGGATTGACAGTATTGTGGTAGTATTTATCACGAAATTTGCGGTAGACACAACAAATTCATACAGTGTAGCCGAGCAAGAGTCCTACGAGGACCCGGAGGAAGGTACATTCGATCACTATATACTTCTATCAATATATTGCTAGATAACAAACGTGTAATGACAATGGAATCAGACAGCTAGACTTCCCTGCATGCATGGGGGAAGGGGGGAAGCACTAATGGAGAGAGGAGGAATGGAAGGAGGGAAGGATCAAGAGAAGAAGGAGGAGGAACCCTTGGACCCAATCTTGATTGATGACGACCATCTTAAGTGGATCTTGGCATCATCAGGAACGATGCGTAGTGGAGCACCCTACCAATATAAGGTTAATACCAAGAAGAGAGCCATAGCCGAGAGGGAGGGCTTGGCAAGTGATGAGGAAGAGGTAGAGGATCTCCGGGCTGTGGAGCAGATTGAGGAAATCCGGTGCGCCACGTATGAGAGGAAAACAAGAGGCCCAAGAACAGGAGGAGAAGATAGCCATCCCTTTCAGATTAATGTCAATGTGGAACCCATAAACCCATGTGTGACCAATACACCAAAGAGAACACCATCGTTTAGACAACCAAAGTTCGAAGGAAGTATGACAGCAGGAAGTACATCTACACAAAGAGAAACAACTAGAGGAGCCAGTTCAGGCAACCTTAGTCAAGTATCTACACCGTGTGGAGGAGGGAGTAGCTCAGTATTTGGAATGGTAGGACACGATCCTACTATTAGATTACCAGAGTTTCAAGGAGAAGCAGCAGAAGACCCTGAGAAGCATATGTTCATTTGCGAAAAGATATGGGAAGCAAAGCAGATCATTGATGAAGACACCAAACTAGGGCAACTAGCGATCACGTTAAGAGACCAAGCACTAGACTGGTACATGAGTCTAGACATGAACAGTGTTCCTGGAAGGACAAGGACATTGGACGACATTAAGAAACTATTGATAAATGAGTTCCAGAAGCCGAGCTCAGAAGATCAATACATGAATGAGATGATTGAAATAAGACAGAAACCAGGAGAATCGGTATAGGAGATTTATCAAAGATTCAAGCAATTAAAAGGAAATTTTAAATACCTTATGATCGATATGCAACATCGACACATGTTTGTCAACTCACTACTCCCACACTTAAAATATCCATTACAACAACAAAAGTTTCAGACGTAGGCAGAGGCTCTGCAGGCAGCCTTGCAATTGGAAGAGAATCAGTACCAGCAGATAGACCCGGCTATCGAAGAACTGAAAGAGGATCTGAAGAACTTAACATTTCAACTGAACCAGAATAAGAGCAAGGACAAATGAGAAGCGGTTTGGTGCACTACCTGCAAGACGAAAGGACACCATAAGAATGAATGCCCAACATTTGCACAGTATATGGCGACAGGGATGCCAAACCCACTACCACAGGGAGGATTATGGTGTGAAATATGCAAGAAACTGGGTCACGACCCTTACCACTACCCGATGATGCATAAATACCAAACAGTTCCAAAGAACTCATATTGCACCTTTTGCAAGTCAGTCGGCCATGATGACAAAGATTGCAGAACTATGGACTCAATGTGGGAAAGAACATCATACGCATACAGGGTACAGGCATAAATGATGACTGGGCAAGCAGCACCATAGTTCACTCAAGCCCCAATCCCATACAACACCACGCAGCAGCAGTATAATATTGTGCTACATTCGTACAATAACGCATAACCACAGTACAACCCGGCATAGCCCCAGTATAATACTATGTAGTATAATCATGCACCACAGTATAATGCACCATGAGGAGATCGCGCAGGATATAGAGGAGCAGGACGAGCTAGAGGAGGTTTCAGACATGGTAGAGGACCTGTTACATGTCACAATTGCCAGTAACCAAGACATTACACACGGGAGTGTCCACTGCCACCAGTGACTTGTATGTATTGTCGCGCATCGAACCACGATATGGAGGAATGTTCGACATTACTTGT
Source organism: Picea sitchensis (assembly GCA_010110895.2). Taxonomy (NCBI): domain Eukaryota; kingdom Viridiplantae; phylum Streptophyta; class Pinopsida; order Pinales; family Pinaceae; genus Picea; species Picea sitchensis. Next base: position 158,967 of record SNQJ01S0019911.1, read on the forward strand.
AAATATCCAAGAAAAAAGGAATCAAAATAACCAAAATGTTTAGTGGATTTCAGCCGAAGCAAGGGATGACGGATGGAACATGAACATAGTCACTTGAGGAGGAACGAAAATAGGAAATGACGCAGTTCGACAGGAACCAGCGTAGACCCAATGGGTAAAGAATAACATTGACCCCAAGAAGCAGTTCGACACGCATAAGAAGGAGATATTTACAGAAGCCCGACAAGAATTCCAAGAGGAGAACATTGCGTCGACTGCACAACAGCGAAAGGAAGATCCGGAATATGAAATTCCACCATCATTGGACCATACCAACAGAATACAACCCAAGGAACAAGTAAGTATTATCAAAGACTTTTTGCAATCATGCATCAAAATGTTAAGTGGTCCTTCATCTGTCAAAATATTGCAAAACATCCTAGAAAAATGTAGCAGCGAGACGAAACAAAAGCCAGAATTGAAAATTGTCAACCACCCACACACAAGAAGAAGAAAAATTAGGGAATTTAGACTAAATGCTAACATTGGGGATTTCAATATGGGAGATATTATACTAGATCTAGGATCTGAAGTGAATGTACTACCAAAAGCTACATGGCAATGCATGGGAGAACCTACACTGGGATACTCAACTTTTCAATTAAAGCTAGAAAATAAACATAGAGTCCTACCAATAGGTAGATTGAAGGGAGTGACGGTAGATCTGGATGGTGTACGCACTAAGGCAGACTTTGAATTCATTGAAATAGTGGACGACACAAAACCTTACCCAGCGCTACTCGGTCTGGATTGGGCGTTTGACAACCAGGCCATAATTAACTTAAAAACCAGAAAAATGACATTTGAGTCAGGGGACTATAGGGTCATAGCCCCACTCGACCCATCAGAAGGCAAGAGGTTCGTAGAACCCACTTGTTTGGATTTAGAATAGATCGACCAGTTGTACAGAAAAACTGCGCGCGATGCAGACTATATAAACCCAACTGCAGACGGGGTACTCAGTTGGCAGAGCATTACTTCATGTACAACAGACTCAGACACCGGGTTAGAAAACTGGCAGCAAAGACTACACGAAGTATCCACGAGAAGGTGTGCCAGAATAGACCGCGCAGTAAGGTGGATTGGCACAGAAATCAGAGAACCACCAAGTTTTCACGGGCTAAATGATTTGGAAACTTTCTTGACACAATATGAAGACGAAGTATTAGAAAACAAGAGATTGCTAGCACTGGATTTAGCACTAAATGCTACACCCACAAGATGATGGGGTGCACACAAAGAGACTATCACAGATTGGTACCAATGTAAGCAATTATTGCGCATAAGGTTCGGCGCAGAACAAACAGGTAACAAACAACAGAAATATGACAGACTAGGCACACCAGCAGAACACTTGGAGGCGTGCAAAACGCTGTGGAAAATGACGCCACCAGAGGAATGGTCTCACCACTTCATTCATACTTTAGAGGGAATACCAGTGAATTGGTATACAGACCAGGAAATGCGCAAAGGAACCAAGACATGGGCGACACTCCAACAAAACTTTAGAGTCACTTTTGTTAGAATATAGAATATTGTGCTCGTTTTACCATTGACGATACCCTCATCACCCAACCACTGGCCGAAGCCACCCTCCGAGCACCTTGACCTTGACCGAGAAGAGAATCCTAGTAGCAATCCAATATCCAAGAGAGGCTAATGCACCAAGCAATAATAGAAACTAAGCTGAACAGATGATCCCACCCAAAAGCTAGCGCTCACTTTTCCAGCTCTCAGAAACTTGCGCACAAAAACTGCCACTGCCTGCGCAGATTTGACTCTCTCTGCAACTTTTGAGATGATGAATAATGAGAACTGGCGCCCT
>SNQJ01S0019911.1:160840-174426 GCA_010110895.2 Picea sitchensis
CACTCCCTCCTAGCTAGGGAGGTATGGTCTTGAGCACAACAAACCATTCAACTGGTAGCAATACGAGCACCGTCATTATTATCCAACTGGATAATCTCCTATGACAACTGGTACAATATCAATTGATAGAACACACCTGTGTCAATTCAGGTAGTACGCAACTACTCAAACCGTGACACATAGTTACAAACAGCGGAACAAATCCACCACAGTAGTATATCTCTATTGTCTGGAGACAAGCAATCTCCGGGCCAATCTTTCACTCACATCTGTGAGTTCTGAAATAATATCTGCCTCACGAACAGTGGAACATATCCACCACAGTAGTTTACATCTACTGTCATATATTCTTCATAACAAACATCTAATAGAAAAATGCATAGAAACAATGTTATGATAAAAACTGAATCATCTGGGCCAATCTTTCACTCACGTCTATGAGATCTGAAAGAATATCTGCCCTCAGTATAGAATATCAACAATGGGCTATCTGCCCCATTCTTCTCAAACAAGGAAGAAGGATTATTTCTTATTTCTGAGCCTGGACCATTTCTCACCCTGGGCCATTCTTCCTACACTAATTAAAGTGCACCCTAGACAGAATGTATAAACCCTAAGAAATGTTTGGACCATTCCCCACCCTGGGCCATTCCTCCTACACTAATTAAAGTGCACCCTGGAGTGAATGTATAAACCCTAAGTAATTAATGTCCCTGATTGTTAAGCCTAGACAATTCCCCACCCTGGGCCATTCCTCCTACACTTATCAAAGTGCGCCCTGGAGAGAATGTATAACCCTAAGGAATAACTATCCGGACCATTCCCCACCCTGGGCCATTCCTCCTACACTTATCAAATTGCACCCTGGAGAGAATGTGTAACCCTAAGGAATGTATGTCCTGCCTCAACCTCCAAAATGGACCATTCTTCAAAACTACTCACAACTGTGAACTTCGAAACTGCTCACAATTGTGAACTTCGAAAGAATGACTGCCCGGCGAGGCGGACCATTCTACTTGACTACTGCTCAGAGTGACTGCCAAGAAGAATGATTGTCCTAGACCACTCCCCATGTTAACCACAATGGGAAGTCGATGTCTATGATACATCAGCAATCAGTCTACCCCCCATGTTAACTACAATGGGAAGTCACTGTCCGTCAGAAATCTCAATCCATTTTCCAAACAGGAAAGCATCTGTCCAATCTGGACCAATTTTTAATTACAAAGATAAATAATGTTTTCAGAGCTCCCTCCTAACTGGAGAGTTATTTAAATCACAAAAATAAATGTTTTTCAAAAATATTTTTCCGTACCTTCTCCTAGCTTGGAGAATCTTCCCTTTCAGCTAAGGGAGTTATTTCCACGATCCCCATCTTCTCTCGAAAATATGCAAACTTGATTCTGGATAGAGGTTTTGTCAGGATATCTGATTTCTTCTCATCGGTGGGAATATACTCGAACTTTACCTCTCCTTTCTAGACTTTATCTCGAATAAAGTAGTATTTGATCTCAATGTGCTTCGACCTTTCATGAAACACTGGATGTTCTGATAATCTTATACAACTCTGATTATCACAATATATTATGGTCGATTATGGAGTCTGATCATATAAATTGGAGATTAACTTCCTTAGCCATATTTCTTCTGTGCATGCTTCACAAGCTGCCATATACTCTATTTTTGTTGTACTGAGTGCGACAGACTTTTGTTTCTTGCTGCCCCAAGATATCATAGCGGAGCCCAAGCTGAAACACATACCTGAAGTACTCTTTTTGTCTTATGCACTTCCTGCCCAATCAGAGTCTGTGAATCCATGAAGTTGGATATCACTGGATGCAGCATATCTCAAGCCATAGTTTATTGTCCCACGAATATATCTTAGGACATGCTTTGCAGCTATCCAATGCTCTTGTCTAGGTTCCACCTGGAAATGACTTAATGTATTTACAGCAAAGCAAATATCTGGTCGAGCATTTACCAAATACATCAATGATCCAATTAGTTGTCGATATAGAGATGGATCTACTGGATCAAAATCTTGGACTTTCACTTTTCTTATATCCGCATTCATAGGAGTGTCCATTGACTTACAGTCCATCATTCCAAACTTCTGAAGGATCTTTATTGCATACTTTCTTTGTCCAAGGAATACTTCACCACGCTTCTGCCATACTTCTAATCCCAAGTAATAATGCATGAGACCTAGATCTTTCATATCAAATTCAGAGGCTAATTCCTTCTTGCACTGGATAATTAGAGATTCTTCACCTATTATGAAAATATCATCAACATATAATAGTAGAATCACAGGTGCGTTATCCACAACTTTGTAGTAGAGGTTTGGATATGCATGACTCTTGGAGAAACCAAGTCTTGTAAGATAACTGTCCATTCTGGCGTACCAAGCCCTTGGAGCTTGCTTGAGTCCATATAGAGATTTCTTCAATCTGCAAACATGAGTGTCTCTGGAATGTATCTCGAATCCTTGAGGTTTTTCAATATACACTTCTTCTTCAATAGCTCCGTTGAGAAAGGTTGTCTTTACATCCATCTGGTGTATATTCCATCCCATGGAAGCGGCAAGAGATATGATAGCTCTGATGGAGGTATACCTTGCCACCAGAGCAAAGGTTTCGTCATAATATTCTCCCTCCTTCTGGGAGAACCCTCTGGCCATGAATCTTGCCTTATATTTATCCACACTTCTGCCTGCTGCATGTTTGATCTTGTATACCCATTTTGAGGTTACCACTGATTTTTCTTTAGGTCTGGGTACAATTTCCCATACTTCATTTTTCATAATGGACTAATGTTCTTCCGCCATAGCTTCTTTCCATTGTCCCTTTTGGACTGCTTCTTCAAATGTAGTAGGTTCTTCATCTAGAAGCTTCGTCATGTATGTTGCATAACTTGAGAATCTTTTTGGTCTTTTACTCTTCCTGGATGTTCCTTCTGGAACCTTGATTCTTTCTGCGTCTTGTAATGTGGCTTCAAGCCAAGCTGGTTGTTTCTTGTTCTTTGGTATGATATTTGAGTCAATGTTCTCACATGGATCCATAGGATGATCAGGTTGATCATTTTCGTTATTTTCGTTTTCTGTGCTTTCTTCTTTTGGTTCTTCAATTTCTTCTTCTTCTATAATTTCTTCAATAGATTTCCTGAAGGCCATCCTTTCATTGAACGTCACGTATCTGCTTACTTCTATTTTGTGTTTTTATGGAATATATATTCTATAGGATTTGGATGAATCACTATATCCCACGAATCTTCCCTTCTTTCTTAAGGGTTCTAGTTTATTCCTTTTATCTTTAGGAATATGAGAGTAAACTGGACATGCAAATATTCTTAGATTTTCTACATTAGGTTTCTTACATGAGAATGCTTCTTCTGGTGTCATGTCCTTCAATATGTGATGAGGGCTTATGTTCTGTATATATATTGCCATCATTGTTGCTTCTCCCCATAGAAACATGGATAGATCTTGATCGTTCAATAGGGATTTTACTGTTTCTTCGATAGATCTGTTCTTTCTTTCTGCTACACCATTTTGTTGAGGATTATGAGGAACAGTCAGCTCCCTCCTAATCCCTACCGATTTGCAGAATGAAACGAACTCCTTCGAGGTGTATTCTCCTCCATTATCTATTCTTAATGTCTTGATCTTCTTGTTCGTAAGGTTTTTTATTTCTGCCTTATATTCTTGGAACTTGTTGAATACTTCGTCTTTTGATTTTAGTAGATACAACCACGTCTTTCTTGAATAGTCATCTATGAAGGTTACGTAGTAGAGATATACTCCTAGATATCTGACTGGCATTGGACCGCAAACATCTGAGTGTATTAGATCTAGGATTTCCTTGGATCTGTTGTTGCTGCTTGGGAATGGTTTCTTGATATTCTTCCCAAGGGCACATCCTTTGCAAATTCCTTCGTGTGTGGATTTCAATTCTGGTATTTCTTCAACCATTTTTCTGAGGAAAGGTAATGCTTGATAATTGATATGAGCATACATTCTATGCCAAAGTTCATTAGGGTTGACTTCGTCATGTACTAGAGCTTCTTCATTTCATTCTAGTAGTCTATACAAATTTCCTTCATGCCTTCCAATAACCCTAGCATCTTCTATGCTGGAATTCTTATGCCATGATAACACCTTTCCATCCATGAAGGCTATTATGTTTCCTTTGTCTTCTAAACATGATATTGATACAAGATTCTTTTCTAAACCAGGTACATATAAAACATTGCTTAAGTGAACATGATTACCTAATTCCAACTTGACGGAGGCTTGTCCAAATCCTTCGACGGGGTAAGTGATTTTGTCTCCAAGCTCCACTTTGTACGATGTCTTTCTCTCATTTAGATTTGAGAGTCTAGCTTGATCTCCCGTCATGTGCTTGGAAGCTCCACTGTTGATTATCCACATATCGTCTTCAATTGTTCTGGTAAGTGTTGAGTAGTGTAAGAGACTGATTGTTTCACACATGTCTTTGGTTGACTGGTAAATGGTCATGCCTTGATCCAAAACTTCAACTTCGTCATTTTTGTTTTCTGAGAGAGCCAATAGGTGCGCTGAGTTAGGGTGCATCTGAATATCTTCTCCTTGAGCAAGATGCTCCATCACAAGCTGTTGGATCTGAGAATTAGAGTTTTTGCAACTGCTTCTGCTAGTAACCCTAGCTGTAGTGCTTTGGAAACTGTTCCTGCTAGTAACCCTAGCGACAGTTCCTCAACGAGCTCAATGTCTAGAGGCTATGTTTCCTTCCAGCGTTTTAGGCTGATTGAAGGGGGTGTGGGCCCATAACCTGTTAGAATATAGAATATTGTGCTCGTTTTACCATTAACGATACCCTCGTCACCCAACCACTGGTTGAAGCCACCCTCCGAGCACCTTGACCTTGACCGAGAAGAGAATCCTGGTAGCAATCCAATAGCCAAGAGAGGCTAATGCACCAAGCAAGAATAGAAACTAAGCTGAACAGATGATCCCACCCAGAAGCTAGCACTCACTTTTCCAGCTCTCCCAGAAACTTGCGCACTAAAACTGCCACTGTCTACGCAGATTTGACTCTCTCTGCAACTTTTGAGATGATGAATAATGAGAACTGGCGCCCTGTATTTATAGTGAACTGGGCAGGCTAACTGGGGCCGACTTCTCCTTCTGGGTATCAATAAATTCATTTTAAATGTATTTATCCAGCCAACAACTTGTCTAGGGTTTCCTTCAATTCTTTGCTTCCTTCCGGAGGATTCTAGTCTCGTCATAGGTCACAATAGAGGTTCCTACCTCCCGAATCTACCATAATATTAACAACTTTCTCATTCGAGCATGAGAACCCTAACATAGACGCGGCCCTGAAACGGATCAGAAACGTCATATTCATTGAAGAACCGGAAGTGGAAGTTGTCATAGAGGTACAACAGCGGAATAAGCAGACAATCAAGGATCTATTGTCATGCTACCATGTACAGGAGGAAGCACCGGATGAAGATGACCCGCGCGATATTCAGATCGAAGAAGTCGAAGGTGAGAGAGATGTGGAAGGACCACCCTTAGAGTCAGAGGTCATCTCTGCGCCAATCAAGATAAAAAAAAGGTTAACATAGGGATCGTCGAGTAGCCCAAAATGGTCAGCATTGGAGATTACTGGGACGAACAGACACTAGAAAGCATCACATAATTGTTGCGCGAAAACAATGACCTTTTTCCCACAACATTTACAGAGATGAAAGGCATAGTCGGAGAATTAGGAGAAATGAAGATACCACTCAGACCTCATGCAAGACCCATTAAAAAATGACCATATAGATTGAACCCTATATATAAACAGAAAGTTAAAGATGAGATCGACAAGATGCTCGAGGTCGACATCATCGAGCGAGTCGAAGAATCGAAATAGATAAGCCCAATGGTAGTACAGGACAAGAAACAGGGAAAGGGATCAGGATATGCGTCGACTTGAGGAAGTTGAATGATGCATGCCTACACGACCCATTCCCCACACTGTTCACGGACGAAGTACTCGAGAACGTAGGAGGCCACGAAGCCTACTCATTCACCAATGGATTCTTAGGATATCATCAGATTAAGATAGCACAGGAGGATAGACATAAGACCACGCTCGTGAAAGAATGGGGATCTTATCAATATACAGTCATGTCGTTCGAACTGAAGAATGCACCTGGGATATTTTCTAGAGTGGTCATCGCGGAATTTAAGGAATTCATCCATCAATTCCTCAAAGTATACCTGGATGATTGGACAATGTATAGATTACTAAAAAAACATGTGGAATTTTTACAACTGATGCTAGAACGATGCAGACAGTACCAGATATCATTGAATATCAAGAAATGTATATTTGGAACACCATTTGGGATACTATTGGGACACATAGTATGCAAACAGGGTTTGCTAGTGGATCCGGCCAAAATCGCAGTCATTGTTAATCTACCAGCACCAAAAACAGTCTGCCAACTAAGAACAACGTTAGGACACACGGGATATTACAGGAAATTCATCAAAGGCTACGTGAAGACTACAGCGCCAATGGAAAAAATGTTGAGGAAGGATACAAAGTATCAATGGAACGATGAGTGCCAACACAGTCTGGATACCCTGAAGGAAAAGATGGTCACTGCACCAATATTGGTATTTCCAAATTGGGAGAAGGCATTCCATGTACATGTAGATGCATCAACGATAGCACTTGGAGCTATCTTAGCGCAACTAAGAGCAGGAGACTTGGATCACCCGATAGCATTCGCAAGAAGAAAATTATCAGACTCAGAACAGAATTATAACACGACAGAAAGAGAAGGCCTAGCTATGGTTTATGCACTACAGAAGGGTTAGGATTTTGGTAATATTCTGTAAAAGGCTGAAGAGCCCGAAATGTATAAAGATAGATACAAAAGTATCATATAGAGAGAGCGGTTATTTTTATTTTAGCGGTATTAACCGATTTTGTAAACTATTGAGCAAAGAAGATACGAGGGAAGGTAGATCTGGGGATTAGACTGCAGGCTGTAGAGCCTGGTGTGGTCTAGTTCGCCTCACATAGATCTTACCCAGTTTGGTGGAGAATTGTAAGCGTGTGGTGCCAAGAATGCAGAACTGTCATAATAAAAGAGCCAAGAGCCAAATCTTTGTGTGCGTAGACCAGGAGGGGGTGAACCACAGTAATACTCGTGTAATATGTTAAATGTATGCATGTCTCTTCTTTCTTTCAGCAATTAATGGTTAAGCTTGATGAATGAGTTAGCACATTGTTATGAATCTGTTTATACTTTGTTGGAATTAAACTGTGTGATATACATAGGCTACTTCAAGGAATAAGTAGTTTACCTTACAGCTCACAGTACCTGGCTTTAATCAAGAAACCCCTATCCCCTACTCTGTCCTAGGTTGTAAACACCTGAGTCTTACAGTCACCCATTTAAAGCTATCTCGGGTGAGACTGCGTAGCACCTTCTGGGTGTTGTGTTGCCTTCTAGTTTACTAGGAGAGCCGATAGTTTTAGAGGCTTTGTTGGAACCCCGAATGCCATGAACCCTGGGTCAATAACTCAAATAACCCGAGAAGGGAAATAGTAAACCAACATTGAGTATAGGTCTGGGAGGTAACAAATTGGTGTCATTGTTGGTGACAAAGTCATGTTCCCAAGATTGAGTAGTTTGGATACAACAATTTGATGAGGGAATCCTTTGAATATATTTCTCATTTGGAAACTCAACTAGGAATAAAGCCTTGCTCCAAAATATTTTAAGTGACTCGCTACTTGTCAAGGTGAGGACATCGAGTACATCTTGAAGGCATTTCAATACTCTCATGACAACTCCACTAATATTAGGTATGATGGTGATATGTGTTGGACACACATATTAGGATAAACATGAATGTGCATTAATTCATAGATATGATACATGTATAAGTACATTGATGTCACCATTGGATTAATCTTCCAAGGTATCTTGGCCTCCCGATGATGTTTCCTATTACTTGACTATTCAGATTACGTCAAGTAAGTAACCCAAAAGGATTATGTTTCCAACATTCCCCCTCTAATCCAAAGGGGTGTATATGAGTCCAAGGCAAGAGATGAAATCTAAAAGTGGGCAGCAGAAATCTGGAAGTGTGCAACTACTTATAGTTGAATGTGCTCTCTAAATCTGAAGGTTTTAGGATGACCACAAACCAAATGGCTAGCAAAATTTGATGTCTTCTACTAAATGGTGATGGTGGTTTAAGGAATACCATAAGCCAATCTAGTGGTTTAAGGATGACCACAAACTCTGCAACCCTTCTCTAGGCTCAATGGTTCTCGAAACATTTCCTAAGTTAGCTAGAATTTGGAAGTTGATGTCTTCTGCTAATTGAAAGTGCTCTCAATGTTGGTTTGAAGATGACCATAAACTATGATGTAGAAGAAGCTGAAAGTATTCTACCAAGTGGAGGTTTAAGGGAAACCACAAACTATTGTCTAGCAGAAGTTGTAACTCTTCTACTAAGTGGTGGTTTAAGGAAAACCGCAAACCAATCATGCTCGCTTGTCATTTCTCGATTGAAAAGACTCTAAAACTTGAAGCCCGATTATCAATCGTTGATGTTGTTCCCCCATGTCAAGTTCAAGGTGAAAAGATGAAAATCCTTTCACTGCAAGATGCATTAATACTCGAGAATGGAGTTGTCGGTATGACTCAGATATCTTCTTGGCTATTGTTGACCATCGCCAAGATGTCATCCACCCATAGTGATTCTTTATTCTTACAGATTTCTTGTTGTAATAAAATTTGTTTGAAGGATGATTGTGCTTTCCAAAATGCCTGCAAGGATGAAGATCAAAGCACTGATATTCAACGTGGCCAACTCGTTGACAATGTTGACATTTCAGGATCTGCTCTTGAACAGTAGAAGGTGAATATGAATTCTCTTGAATAAATCCAGCACTCTAGAACTGGATCGGTTTGGTCTAATCCGGAATATAAAAGGTGACATCATTTTCATATCTTATACCTACTTTATGCTTGTTCTTCCTTATTTCTTCCCAAGATCTGATGATTGGTTGGGAAAGAGGAAGTTGATCTTCATCTGTACTTGAATCTAGATTCGTCTCACTGAGTTGCTCCTGCGCTAGTTGTTTATTTGAATTGGCATCATCATCTTCATCATCTTTGAAAAAAGGGTTCTAAACAAGGACTAGTTCAAAATGTTGTCGTCGTGAAGAAGTTGAGTCTGAGTTTGCAACATTGATGCTTTGGCTTGCAAAACTTGCAAGCATGTTATGACAAAGTGCAAAGTGGTTTTGTCAATGGTGACTGTATTATCCACAAAAGATAAGATTAGAGTGTTCAATAACTCTAATAATTCACCAACTCTAGCCATTTCAAAGACAGAATTAGATGTCACGGGTTTCTTGCAATTCCACCGAAACTTTACAATGCAAACTCAACTATGCAGACTTAACAAATAAGAGTGTCCACTTCTACTGAAAATGCACCTACTTACAATGTAATTGAACTTGAATAACAAATCGCAGAGGTTGGTGTGCCAAAAACATGCACAAGAAATTATAATGGAAGAAGCTTCAAGGAGGCCTCCAAAAGAAAATCACTTTAAAATTATAAGCTGGACCAAATTCCATAGTGAGTGAAATACAGTGAGTCTCACTGAATGTGCATAAAATTAATAAAATAAGCTTTGTCCGAGGAAGAGCACATGTGGTGTTAAAGAAATATGGAGGGATTTTACATTTGGTACTACCTCAAGGTTACAGCAGCTATCCCCACCAGTGTAGTGAGTGCAGTCTGATGGAGAGAAATCACCCCCAAACAAAACCAACTCTGCTACAAAACAGTTTAATAGTGCATGGCATGCCAAAGAAATCCCCACCAGTGTAGTGAGTGCAGTCTGATGGAGAGAAATCACCCCCAAACAAAACCAACTCTGCTACAAAACAGTTTAATAGTGCAGCCACATATGGCATGCCAAAGAATTCCTCTGTAGAACCCCTTCTTATCACGTAATAGAATGTAATCACAGGTGACAGAAAGAGTTCTTCTCCGATAACATTCCTGGAGATGTCGAAACAACGTGAGCTATAGAGGAGTGGTGTTCATTCCAAGGTACTACCACATGATGGACCAATGATCTAACATCAACAATCATGCCATTTTCTAACAACCCAATGAATTTTATAATTGGGAAAAGATGGGTCACACTGGTCTAAGCAAATCGAATCCTTCCTGCGCATACCTATGGATGTGATTCCATTCTGAAAAGATGTGCTTTTCGTCGATGATGCCATGGTAGACAGCGTTCTGGACAGCGTTTTCAGTTGATGAACTTCTTCTCACTACTACTATCGGTAAGGTAGATGCAATAACAGAATAGTCGCTTCTCAGCAATCGAATGGCAACGGATATCAAACATCTATAACGGTCCCTCCTTGGGCAGCGACAAAGAGAGAGTTCAGGATTTCAATCTCGAGGCTTATTTGTGTTTAAGAAGCATGTCTATTTGACGAAGAAATGCCAATCAGTGAACAACATTCGTGTGCAATTGACTGCTGCTTGGGAGGCATGCTTTTACTCACTGGCATGGCAAGACCGACGATGCCAATACAGAAGCCAAATTGCTCCAAAATTGTGTATATTTCACTTGCAACGGGACTCTGAAAACTATAGCAGCCAGCGATGGTATGGGTGAAAATTCGCACGGAGGATGAAGCCCCCCAAATCGATGGGCAGCCGAAGGTTCGAGGTGCTAAGAGAGCAGTCGTTAGGGTTTGCGAGAGAGTAGCGGGTGTGATACCAACGAAGAGAAATCCAGGAGATGGACGATTTTTCGCGTGAGAACCCTAGAGGAACCCTCAAAGCTAACCAGGGAGGCACGCAGCAACAGTGAGGATAGGCGTGAATGATGGCAGACTTTGGAGGAGAACATATGGGCGCAGAGAATAACTAGACAACAGAGATGGTAGGCCCGAGGGAGAGGACTTCTGAGAGCTAAGGAAACCCAACAATTTTGTTTTTCTTGTAGTTAACTGCACAGGTGTCTATGACTGCAAGGCACAACAAAGAAACCGTAAACGAATGAGCTGGCGAAACCCTAATACTTGGAAACAGCCATGTACACAGAGAAGACAGACCTGTGAATGGTTATGCAAGAAGAGAGACGTTTTTGCACTTTACATTGAAACGAGGAGTTAAAAACTTGGATTGAATTGAGGAATCTACATGCAGAGAAGATGATGCATCTGGCAGAAACCCTAGAAGGTGAGGTGTTTCTGGACACTTATGCAGGAAAATGGATAGAGTGACTGGCAGATAGACAGAGGAACATTTCGGTATGTGACAGATTGAAATGCTCAACAGAGAGAATCTCAAGATGCTACGGAAAAATACCACAGCTTACAATTTTCTTCGGACCCCAAGAACTATAGAGCTCTGATACCACTGTTGAACTTGAAGGTCAGACCAGAATCGTGTGGCTACCAGGCTGGACAAGTGAATGGGCGAAGGTGTGTTAGGGTTTGCAGACTTGGTAGCAAGAGCTCGAAACCTACAAGAGCATGAGCTAGGTTTACGTCTAGCAGAAACTGTTGGACACATAACCTTCCCTGCCCCAAAACAATGTGGGCACCTTTCAATGTTCTCTTTCCAAGCAGAGATGTCACCGTTCAGTTGTCAGCAGTTGTAGAGGACAATCAGAACCATCAACTCCTGCACTCGATGGGTAAAGTAAGTCGCTGCAATAAAGGAATTAGAGAGTCGCGCCAGAACCTCAGAGTGTTAGAACAGTCTTGCTTTTATAGAAATGAAGGAGAAAGGGCACCCAATAGGCACCATCCTTGTTCAAGGGCCAGCATGCTGTCCCAGCGGCAACATGGACGCAAAGGAAAACAACCTTATCATTGTTCCCGCTTCTTCTTCAAACATTGATGTGACCCTTGGATTAATCTTCCAACTTCTCTCTTGTACCCTCAATGATGTTTCATATTACTTCAGATTAGGTTAAGTAAGTAACCCAAAAGATTAAGTTTCCAACAATATGTTTTACAAATTTCATATCAGTTTTTTATATTAAATAAGTAAAGAAACATGAAATCATTGGATGTTACATTATAAGGTTAATTAAAATTCTCAGATATCTTAGGATATTCGAATGAGTTCTATCATTTAAATTGGTACAAACACACTATTGGATATTGGGTTCAACATTTCTAGCAAGTTTCGACGATTGTGGCATAGACTAAAGCCTATGGGTTTTGGTTTAACAACAATTGTAGTTCAACTAATAGCATCGGAGCGACAGGTCTTGAGTTCGAAACTCGCCCAGCACGTGTTGGAGGGAGATTATTGAATATTGGGTTTAGTCCTAACTCCGACAATTGTGGCAGATACTATCATAGTCCAACACACATTGTCGAGTTCCATGGACTTATTGATTCAACTACAATACATGTCACATCTTTCATGAAATTTATTCCATATCTTGATGTTGTCCATGAGAATGTCATGTTGAAGATGTTTATAAGTACATTGGAAGTTGAGGCATTGGATTGGTTTGAATCTTGTAGTTCAATGGAAATATCTTCATTTGCAAGGATGATCGAAGTATTTTGTAAACATTGTGATCCTAGTTATGAAGAAGAAGATAGTTTTGTTGTTAGTCTTTATTTCACTAAAATATACATTACTCCTTCCCACTTTACTTTTCCCTACTTTTTCCCAAAATCTTAATGGAAATATGATACATCACCCAAACTAAAGTTAATATTAATAAAGTCCATCTCTATGTGGATGTAATCTACAAATGTCACTTTTTTTTTTGTTTAAGGATCGTGTTAAACTTTGATTGTATAGATTGATCTCCATGTTGGTACATTTTGATGTCAATTAATGTGTTGATCTGCATACTAATGCAAAGGATTAAATTCTTCATAGGTTCCTTCTAGAAAGCTACTCCAAGTATTAATGGGACTCACTTCATCATCATAATTTTTATTATGCCACTCACATCAACATAATTTCATAAACACTAAATTCAAGGCATTAAAGGTGATTTTATCCTCATCAATGAACCTATTAACAAAGAAATAGATTGTGGATCTTTTATAATTAGTTGTTTGAGTCTTATGCAATGATTTTACTTATTCTTATTACCCTTGAATTGTAAAATATCAAGGTTGACTTGTACTTTGAAGGGATAATAATCTTAAAATAATGTTTATAAGATATTAATGATGGAAGAATAAAAATTTTGAGTTTCATGAACTTTTCATACATCTTAATCTCTATTATGTCTAACCTTAATCAACAATATATTTGATAGATTTCAAAAGATTTGCCTTAGTGTGAATATTATTAGTGGTTTTTTCCACAATTAGAGATTATAATAATTAGAAACTATAATGAATTGAATAAAAGAAAATGTAATGTAGTAAACCACATACTTCTAATAACTTGACCTTATTTAAATAGGATTTAAACATGAATAATAAGTACATACCACTAACTCACTAATTAGATTGACCTACAAAATAGTGAAGAGTATACTTATTTTATAAATTCACTTATTT